>JAFVLL020022859.1:0-13704 GCA_021397915.2 Tor tambroides | reverse complement strand
GTGACTTGTGCTGTGATGAGACTGAGATACCTGATGGGCTTCGGGCACAATATACCCAGGAGCTTCAGATGGCAAAACTGTCTGAACAGCAGATGCTTCTCGTCAACTGTCTTGACAGATGTGCATTTGACTTTGTAGCTTTGGAAAGTGCACTCTCTAGTGACCTCAACACTGTCAGGACAAGTGCTTTTGCATATTATATAGCAAGAACAGTAAAGGAACATAAATAAAAAACATAGAAATGTAAGATATGATGCAGCATTAAACTGTTTTAAATTGACTTGATTTCTGTTTAATTTACAATTAAATATTCAAGCTTACTATATATGACTGCTGTTTTCAACTGGTGTGCAATATAATATATTAATAGAATTAAATAATCTTTAATTGTTTAATATACTGTATAATTCTGTATTTTTCTGTCTGTGACAGATCGTGTCTTTGAAACATAAGAAAAGGCACCACATTTTGCTGCAATTGCTTTGTCCTAATTATTGCAAAAGAATAGAAGATATACAGTTGGGAAACAGAAAATTATTTGTAGAATTTGGTCTGCAGTAAAAATGTGAACCGTTGATATCAATACTATTTTAATATATGTTTGTAATAATTGTAATAATGGCAGATTCTTATATCATTTCACAGTTAAGACTGTTTCTTGTTTAATAAAATGTTTATGAAAAACTAATACTAGCATGCTTCCTCTCTTGTTGTGCAAACCATAAAAAAAAGTGTAATGACTGTAGGTAAGTTATACTATAACATGTTATTTAGATTTTTTTTATTTTTTTATTTTTTTGGTGGACCTGAAAATCATAGAAATAGTTTTAGTGAAACTATGTTAATTAATTTGTTTGTAGTTTGTTCCTATGTACACTCTTAAAAATAAAGGTGCTTCACGATGCCATAGAAGAACCTTTTTGTCTAAATGGTTCCATAAAGAACCTTTAACATCTAAAGAACCTTTCTGTTTCACAAAAGGTTCTTTGTGGCGGAAGAAGGTTCTTCAGATTATAAAAGGGTAAGAAAGAGATGGTTCTTTAAAGAACCTCTGACTGAATGGTTCTTTGTGAAACCAAAAATGGTGCTTCTATGGCATCGCTTGAAGAACCTTTTGAAGCACCTTTATTTTTAAGAGTCTATCTTCCAGGTCAACTTTTATATGTGTCATGTTGTTATGGGTAACAACACAAACAAATACTTGTGACTCTATGCCAGGTGTCAGTGATAAGAACTGGACTAATCTATTACTCTGACACCGAACTCAACAGCTTAGTCACACCTTACAAAATTTCTAAAACATTCATCAAGTGTAAATGCGTCATAAACCTGATGAAAGGTCCAAAAATAAACCTGCAAAAAAATGGGCTTTTTTTCTTTCCTACTAAGACCTCATATTCACACACCCATCTGCTTTCTAATACTAACCAATACTGCTAAAAATTTCAGCAATTTAACTGCCAATATATCCTACATTTGTGTAAGCATAAGGTAGCACAATGAAACAAAAAGTGATGCTTGGCTGACAATTATAATATATATTTGTTAAAGGAAATAATGACAAGAAAACTTTTTTATATTAAATTCAGACTCTGTCTCTGTTTATAATAAACCACACATTTTCAATAATAAATGCAAACCCCTTCAAGCCTGGATGTAGTAACACATGTAGTAAATCCTGAAAGTTAACACCTGCCACTGTCATTTATTGTACTTTGTTTACTGTAATTTCATTAACAATGTGCATAAAACAAATTCACTTAAATTAAAAACAAAAAACAATAGAATATAAAGAAAATATATGTTGTTTAGAGGAAGGTAATATAAAGAGTTTCTGACCCATGGCCTAAAGCCTTTGTATACATTGTAAAACAAGTTAAACAATCAATGAGATTATTAGTGCTCATTTTGACAGAAAATTGCACCAAGCACCAGATTCCCACATATCCTTAAACAGTACAAAGTCACACATTTCACCCATTTTGTTTTCTAAATGCATTTCCTTCTAAGTATTCCATTTAACATGCACTATTACAAAATATGAAGAACATAACTGGACAATATTCAGTATAACATTGCTTTCCTACCATTTAACTGCAAGTGCAAGTTACCCAGTGGAGACGTATGGCCAATAAACGTTTTTGTTTTTTGATGTGCTGATGTAATTTTGGTTAAAATTTTGGTAAACATCTCTTTACTTAGCTTGAATTTATTCATCCAAACCTGCAGCTCGAAGGACCTGTCTCATGTCATTTATCATGTCATTTAGTGCCCCATGCAAGACAATGTGTGTTGATTTGAAGGCCTCAGTCGCATTCATAAAACTGGTTACAAGAAATCTAGCATCAAGCAGATCCTCTAATCTTTTCACTGGTTTCGTCACAGCTGTATGAAGCCTAATGGTCATTTTGTCTACCAATGCTAATGCTAAAGGAGACTTTATAGCTGATTTCAGCTGTGAGAGAGGCTTGTTCATTCTCTCTGACAGTTTGATGAGTGATTGCTCATTCAAACCCAAAGCATTATGACAACTTACGAGATAGGTCATCAAAACCATCTTGTCAATGGCCAGAGATAATAAAGGGGATGGGATAACGGCACCCAGACTTGAGCCCAGTGCTGCAAGCCAAATAAACTTCTCCATAACCTATTTTTACTTCTCTAGCATAGCCAGAGAGCACACAGGCAAAGACTGGACAAGAGCAAATCTCTTGTATTCTGACAGGTCTGACTCTAGGTTATCTACCAAGTCTTGGAAGTCATATTTTCCCAAGTCATAAGAGGATATGAGGAACACCTTGGGGTTTCCTAGCTCCTTCACATTTCTGTGGCAGTCCTCTCTAATCGTGGAAAGTACCTGCTGCTCATCAAATTTTCTTGTCTTCGCCACTGACCGAATGTCATTATCAATCTTGGTCCAGACAAAATGAAACCTCTTCTGCTTTTTTTGAATCTCTTTGGCCAGAAAGACATCACTTTCCTTGAACCTCACTGAGGAAATGATGATAAATAAATCATATGTCTCAAATTTCACTTCCTTGAGGAATTTGTTAGCTTTGAAATTAGGCATACCAGTCCCTGGCAGGTCCCACAGTCTGACATTTGACTTTGTGGGATGGGTGTACATGGTAGCTACCTTTGTTGTTTCGGTTATTCCTGTTGGTGCAGAATTGTCATCATCATCATTCAGACCTCGAAATGCATTAATGAAGGCAGACTTTCCTGCTCCTGTTTCCCCAGTCACTGCAATATTCAGAGTCACACTGTCAAGACTGTCCAACTGCTCTTTAGCCTTTGCAACAGCTGTATTTGGGTCACTTTCTCCCACTCTCTGCAAAGCTCCAGAGAAATCCAAGTCAGCAGAAGAATCTTCTGCCATTATGCCTTGTTAAATTCTTCACTGTAAAAAACATAAAATATTATAGTAGGTATAAACCATTGCATGGTTAAGTAACTTTACTACAGTAAAGTCATGACTTTTCCTCTGCTTCATGGACAGCTGCAACTTTATTTGACATAATTATGAGTTTACATCTCCCATTTATGAGTTTATATCTCACAGTTGCAAGTTTTCATTGTTATTGCAACTTTATTTCTCTCAATGTAACTTTTTAAACTATTTTTTAACTATTTTAAACTTCATCTTTTTTAATCTGGAGGTAAATAACCTTGAAAATGGAAAATGCTTGAAAATTATTAGAAATATACAAAGTGGGTGTGTAGTTGAACTGCACATAGAAACATTTATCAAAAAAGGTTTATAAACACTATATTTTAATATTGTATGAGATGTGATTATGCAATAACAAATACATCATTATGTGGGACTGAGAACATTTTCCAGATTTCAGCATAGAAAATGAACACAAATTGTGAACAATTTAAAATCTAATATAATTTATCATGCAGCATGAGATTAAATAAAAGTACAGTGCCAGTAATTTCTGAAATGCTGGCATGCATGTAATCTATTCTTTGAATACTGTAATGTATGACGAGGTGGTGATACTTTAATCTCCTTCATAATCAGCACACGATCTAACAAACATGCTATGGCCATTAAGTCCATAACAGCAGAAGAAGATGCATACATGCTCTACAGTAATCAAATCAACCAACAAAACCAAACAAAGACCACATTTTTAAAGAAACACATGTTTAGGATCTCTACGAATTAGTGCATAGTGTGTCCAGCCCAGCCTCTTTTCTGATTTTTCGAGCAATGTCTGCCAGTTCATTTAATCCTTCTCTCAAGAGGTAATAAGTAGTACCGAAGGATATTCCTGCAGCAGCAACACTTCCTACACCTGGAAGGAGACTTGCAACATATTCAATGGTAGCAAGGGATGCAAGTGCAACAGAGACTTGTAATCTGGCAATTGCTTTTTCTTGGATGGCAGATGCCAACTTTGATTTGGCCACATGTTCCAGCAAGGGCTTGTTCACTTTTTCAGAAAGCCTTGACAGTGACCTTTCATCCAATCCAAATGCATAGTAGCATCTTGTGAAGAAAAGCAACACAATGCCTGCATCGCATGCCACTGATAGTCCAGGCACAGGAATGACTGCTACACCAGCAGAGGCAAGAGATGCAGCCCAGATCATCCGTTTAAACATCTTGATCTTCTTCTCAAGAGATGCAGCAGAACACACTGGCCAGGCTTGTAGAAGAGCATACTTCTTGTGTTCTGGAAGATCATCTTCGAGAGTGTTTTGAAGTGATTCAAAATCATATTCTCCAATCATAAGACGATATCAAGAAAACTTTGGGGTCTCCCAGGTCTTTTAGGTATTTCTGACAATCCGCTCTTATTATGGAAAGAACCTTCTGCTTATCAAATCCTTTTTTCTTTTTCTCTGAAGACATGTCATTGTCAATCTTGGAACGAACAAAGTAAAAGCTTTTCTTCTGTTTTCTTATTTCTTTAGCCAGCATGATGTCATTCTCCGTGAACCTCTCTGAGGTAAGGATAATAAAGAAATCATAGGTGTTAAACTTGACATCTTTCAGGTACTTTTTTGCTTTGAAGTTTGGGGTTCCTATTCCAGGCAGGTCCCAGATTTTCACATTTGGCACTGTAGGATGCTCATACATGGTGGGCTCCATTGTAGTTTCTGTGACTCCAGTAGGTGCTGCTCCATCATCTTCGTCATTTAGACCTCTAAGTGCGTTTATAAAGGAGGATTTCCCAGATCCTGTCTTTCCGGTCACAGCAATGTTAAGTGACACATTCATTAACTGGTCAAATGTTTCTTTAGCCTTTGCTGTGGCCTTTTCCACGGTGGACTCGCCTGATGCCTTTACTGCCTCAACGACAGCAGGGTCTTGACTTTCCATGTTTTAAACTGTAAAAGTTATAGATGTACAGTATATAGAAGTATGTGTACTTTAACATTAACTTATTCTTGAAGCTTGATTGCTAATCATTTCTGTTGCAATAATGATCATTTTTCAGTGGTGTTTGCTTTACTCCTCCTAAGGTGTCAGGGTCTGCAATAGTTCTGGTTGATTGTGTTTTTTAAGGTTTATCAAATAACAATTTAGTAATAAAACTAAATTTTTTACATAAAAATAATGAAAAAGCTATAGCATATGATGGTTAGATTGTATCTGCAGTGTTATACTGACCTTTTTTTGTGGAGAGCTTTTATTGTTGTATTTCCCAGTGTGCTCCTCTTATCTGTCATGGTAAAAATAAACCAAGATTCATAAAACAAACATTACGAAAACAGATAACATGGATAATTTGCTTCAGCAGTAAAATGAAACATATAAATTATATTGATTAATAAATACATATATTCAGTTTTATTAACACAAAAAATACTGAAATGTAGGCTATTAAAATATAAATTTGGCAGTTAAATTATATATGGGTTAAGTAGACAACAGCTGCACTACATGAAAAAACGATGAATCATACAATAATCATCATAAACGCTTAATATAGGAATATGATTATACCTAATAGCCTATATAGCCTAACTATAATATTTATATTTAGCGAAAATCAAAACTTTTGTGAACAGACAAATGCTCCAAAAACTCCAATAAATAAAAAATTAGCTTACAACATAGAAAAAAATATATTGTGTTTTTTTTCCCATACAATACAGTCATACAACATTCGCTTGATGTTTATTTTTGCTATTTGCATAAAACAATTCATGTAATTTTAAAGATACTTAGAGACTGATATAATGAGGAACATAAATAAAGCAATTAAATAATGAAACTGACAACAAATAATAGCCTACTTACTTTTATTTTTGGGTTCCAGCAGTAGTAAACCAGTGACTCTTCACTTATAGAGATGCTTTAAAAAACGCTGTAAAATTTCTATAGGTAGAAAATGAATATAAATGAAAAATAAACCGGCTGCTAAATACCGAGCTGTTACTGTCACAGTTTTCAAGAACTTCTTTTCTTCTTCCAAGGTCTTTCACGTTACAATAGGCTACTTGACGTGCTTATGTTGGGAAAACGAAACTTACGACAGATGAGTGACAGTCCAAACAGCCAATCAAATCAGCGCTGCAAAGCTGAGCTGTGTTTTCAAAATCATATTACTTGGTTTATTAAATGCATTAGCAAAAATAAAACATAAGATTATTGTGCCTTTTGTCTCTTTTTTATATAGTGTAGTGGTCGCACCGTTATGATCAAAGTTGTTAATAAAACAAATATAATTTTGCTCTACTCATGGTTTCGATTTCCGCCTCGTGAGTCCTGAAAAAAAAAAAAAAAAAAATCTGACACACTATTTGGTTATATATTAAGCGACTAAGGAATTGCCTATTGCAAAGCGTTTAACCATGCTTCGGTTTTTGTTGCTGCAGAGTAAAAACGAGTAGCCTAAATGTTTTTATAATAAAAGCTACATACACCGTTTAATTTTTTATTATGTACGAGACATTAGCCTATACATCATTAAAAATCAAATAGAATAAAATAAACAATGAAAAATTAAACCGTCAGCTAATTGTGACCAGATTCCTGTAAATAGTTTATAGATAAAAGTAAATAGTTTATAAACAGAGGACATACAGTAGTAGCTTAATTTCTACACACACTCAGCACACAATCTAACAAACAATATTAGTCCATGACTCAGATAAAAATGTTTTTTAGGCATCTTTTATAGGAAGTAAATCAATGAACAAAAGCAATTTAAGATATACATTTTTAAGATAATAAAGAAACACATGTTCAGAACAGTTATTAGATGCATGCAGCTCAGCTTCTTCAATGGCAGCAACATATATAAGTAGGCCTATGTTATGAGTGTATTTTGACTGCACACAAAATATCAAAAAGGCTTAACAAAAATGACCAATGGCATGACTTCTTGACTGATCCCAATCTGTGATTTTAGTAGACATCAGTCAGACCTGCCACTTTCAGCACTTCTTTGGCTGTATTAGCGAGATCCTGAACGCCTCCTCGCAGAAGTTTCAGTGTTGCAGAATAAGACATTTCTGCAGTTTTTTTACTCCCTACAACAGGAACCATGCTCCACGCAAATTTAACAGCTGCTTCCCTGTTTGTCAATGCTGATAGCTCCTTATTACTCAGTTTCTTTTGCCCAATAGCAATCACTAGAGGTGACTTTCTTACAGATTTGAGGGATGGATTGTTGACTCTCACCGAAAGCTTATCTATCGATTCATCATCCAGACCAAATGCATAGTAACACTTTGTGAAGAAAGCCAGCAAAATGGCAGCATCACAAGCCATGGAAAGACCAGGCACTGGAGCCACAGCAATGGAACCAGAAGCGATGGCTGCCGACCTGGTTTGCTTCATAAACAGTTTGATTTTCTCGTCCAGAATCTTGGAGGAGTATATTGGTAAGGACAAAATCAAAGCATCTCTCTTGTGAGCAGGTAGCTCTTTCTTCAGTGTGTCGACGAGGGTTTGAAAATCATATTTGTGCAATTCAAAAGAGGAAATCAGGAAAATTTTTGGTTTTGAGTTATCCATATCCTTAAGATTTCTATGGCAGTCCTCACGAATATGTGAGAGAACTTTCTGCTCATCAAAGTCTTTCCTTTGAGATTCTGCTTGAATGTCATTGTCAATCTTTGAGCGGAGAAAGTAGAACAACTTCTTCTTCTCTTTAATTGCTTTAGCCAGCATGATGTCATTTTCTTTGAATCTCTCCGAGGAGATGATGATGAAGAAGTCAAAGGTGTCAAGTTTCACCTCCTTTAGATATTTTTTGGCTTTAAATTTGGGACTTCCAGTCCCTGGCAGATCCCATAATTTTACACTGGGCATTGTAGGATGTGTGTACACTGTTGATGTCATTGTTGTCTCAGTCACTCCTGTGGGAGCTGCATTGACGTCGTCGGGTTTCAGACCTCGTATTGCATTGATAAAGGTGGATTTTCCTGCTCCAGTTGATCCTGTAACAGCAATGTGAAGTGTGACGTTGTCCAGGTTTTTCATTTGTTCTTTAACATTTTCTGTTTCATAAACGTATTCAGCAGAACCAGGGAGCAAAACATCAGGTACTTCATATAGATGCTCCTCTTCTTGCTTTTTAGGTGTTGTGTTTATACTTTCCCTCTTCTCAGTGCTTTCTGATTTTAAATGCATGTTTTCTTTTGCTTTACATGGAAACACATTATCTGTGTCATCTTGTGACTTCCTGGCATCTGGACACACTGCTCCACTGAGCGATTCTTGCTTCTGTATTTCCGTAACCTCCTCATTTTCCTCTTTAGTAGCGACTTTGTTTAATGGTTCACTGAGATTAGTCTTACTAGTTTTTTCTGTCAAAAAATCTTTTTCCATTATAGCAGCTTGTGGCTCTTGAAAATGGTCTGTTTTGACACTGTCAGGTTGTTTTGTTTTGTCTGTAGCTTTTTCACACGCAGTCATTTCCTTTGTTTCATTTGTCATCGGAACTGAGATTTTTGGTTCTCTTTGCTCCTCTTTATTAACAGCCTTCACGTGTTGTTGTTCTGTGGTCACTCCACATGGTTCCTCAGCCTCGGTTTGCTCATTTTGCTCCTTAAGACATTTTTCCATCTGTATCAAGTCAAAATGACACATTTCAGCTTTTTCTGACTGATCTTCAGTTGTTTCAATTGTTATATGTATCACTTCTTTCTCTGCTGGCTTTTCTTTATCACTCTGCTTTTTCTCTCTCACATGTTGTTGTTCTGTGGTCACTACACAATGTTCCTCCGCCTCGGTTTGCTCATTTTGCTCCTCAAGACATTTTGCCATCTGTATCATGTCAAAATGACACATTTCAGCTTTTTCTGACTGATCTTCAGTTGTTTCATTTGTTATATGTATCACTTCTTTCTCTTCTGGCTTTTCTTTATCACTCTGCTTTTTTTCTCTCAGCCTCTCTCTTTCCTTCATATCATTAAGTTTTGATTCAACAATGTTTAATGAACTACTTTGTTTTGGTTTCTCTGGTTGTTTCTCCATAGTTTTGATGAGTTTTGATTGGACGATTCCTAGGGACTCCAACAATTCTGTGTCTCTCTGTTGCGCTTTCAACACAATGTCCATGTGAAAGGATTCAGTGAGGTTATCGGCTACTTCTATATGATCAGGATTTGTGTGGATTTTGAGGAAAGGGTCCATAAAGACGTCGACTTCCTCTGACATGATGACTCTGAAAAAGCAAAGCAACTGGGTAAATATCAAGAAGCATTCAAGGGTTTTTACTGGCAGTGAAAGCTAATATTATTAATGCAGTCTTTTATCTTATGATTGGGTCTTAGATTAATGCAGTTATTTAGCTACATTAGAGGTCGCTGTCTACCCATAGCCATGTGTAATTTAAACGTGTAGTTTACAAACCATTCTATACAAAATATATAAAGATACAGTGGTGGACTGGCCATCTGGAGCACCAGGAGTTTTCCCGGTGGGCCGCTGTACAATGTGGGCCGGCCCTTTGCATAATATATATAAAAAATGGATTGTAGTAAATGTACATATATCCTTCCATCGACCCAGATGAATGGCCCGGGCCGCGCGGCCCACTTCATTCAAAAATTCTAATTAATTTAGTGTGCTCCGCTCAGTGCAGCGGCTCAAAAGCGCTTGTCAATGTCAAAATGTTTGAAATAACCAATCAAAGTGTAGAAGGCGGGATTTACGGTTCACAGACGCTGAGCTGTGCGCGACTTGAATGCGATCTGAGGTAAGATGTAAGCAGCCAAACATGACGAGACAATTCAGCAATATTTGCCAACCGTTTAGTTAAACGGCAGACATTAATTTTCAGGAATGCAAACTACTACTGGCTTTTTCAGATTTCTCAGATTTTAATGCCCTTATTCGAATCGTCACAATGTAACGCAGTTTCAGCAGACATGAGATAAGAGTTAATGTAAATCTGCTTTCTTCCGTGATTTCACGTGTCTAAGAAAATGATTAAAAATCTATAAAAACATTCTCAATCTTACTCTAGAACATTGTAAATCTGAAGACTTTTGCTTTCGAGTGCTGTGCATAGGAAAGTGATTTATAGGCCTAATAAAAATATAATTTGCTTATTAATTCACATGCATTAGCCTATTTTATATACACACTGGTGGTTAAAAGTTTGAAATAATTAAGGCTTTTTATTTATTTATTTATTTGAAAGAAGATTGAATTTATTTGATCAAAAATACAGTAAAACAATAGCCTAATATTATGAAATATTACACTTAAAATAGTGGTTTTCTATTTAGGATGTTTTAAAATGTAATTTATTTCTGTGATCAAAGCTGAATTTTCAGCATCATTACTCCAGTCTTCAGTGTCCCTTCAGAAATCATTCTAATGCTGCCTAATTTGCTGCTTAATTATCAGTTATTATTTGTCATCAATTATTAATAATGGTTTTATTATTGGTATAATGATTCTCAGTTAAAGAACAGCATTTATTTTAAATATAAGTACTTTGTAATAAGCGTAAATATCTTTATTGTCACTTAAATCAATTTAATCAAAGTCCCTTTTTGTATTCTATAATCTTTGATTTAATGCAAAATTGTTGAAAAAAAAATATAAATTTATATTTTTTAATCTTACCCAAGACTGAATGGTATCACATTTTCCACAAAATGAAGCAGCACAGCAGTTTTCAACATTCATAATAATCAGAAATGTTTCTTGAGCAGCAATCAGCATGTTAGAATGATTTCTGTAGGATCATGTGACACTGAAGACTGGAGTAATGATGCTGAAAATTCAGCTTTACCATCACAGAAATAAATTACATTTTACTATATAGTCACATAGAAGACAGTTGTTTTAAATTGAAACATTATATATTTCACAGTACTGTATTTTTCATCATCAAAATAATTTGTATACTCTTTTCCACAATTGGAGCTCTATTCCTTAAAATGATAGATGTCAAGCTCCTGCAAAAGGACAAATACTGTGTATGACCAATAGAAAGGCACCATAAAAACAGTCCACATTCTGCACTATTCAAGTCTTCTATACGATACCGAGCATTGTGTCATATGGACTGATATTATTGGTATTTAACTTTAATGATATTAAACTGTCCCTTGTAAAAGTTCTTTAAAATTATTTACTATTTGCCATATACACCCAGGAAAGACAACTTATAATGTCAAGAATATGCCACTCATTTATGGTGTGGTGCGGTGTGTTGCGGACCAGGTTTGGTGGGCCCGCTCTGTGCCAAAAAGTCCAAGGCCACTTTTTGGCCCCAGTCCGCACCTGTAACGATATCACCATATAAATTATCATATTATTATCATATAACGTTATTATGATATAAATAAACACTTTATCTTTTCCCTTTAAATTAAGGCAATATAGTTAATATATTGAGACTTCTCATAGTGTTTTTCAGTTGCAGGTTCAGTTGCACAGAGTATTCTTTTTAATATTGTGCTGACATCTAGTGGAATATAGGCTATACAGTATTGTATAAATGCAAAGGTAAATTTTCAAAAGCATTTATAGAAACCACTGTAGAAATATTTTATATTTTACAATATTTATATTTTCAAACAAACAAACAAACAAAACCCCTACTTTTTGTACACTAAAACAGCATTATAAATAAACATCTATCACTATGTTTTCCTACTGCAATAATAGCCTATGTAAGGCATTGCTATGTAAACCTTTGTAATTCTTCAGGACTAATTATTTTATATGTGATCGATACAAACAAAAAGCAGTTAACTTTTCTTTTTTGCATTCATAATAAGACAAACTCACCTTATCTGTGCACAGGTGGTTATAATATCTGTATCTCTGCATGACTTATGAAAAAGGTGTAGGTGTGGATTTAGGGTGTGGTTTAGAGAACATCTGAGAACTGAGGCTAAAAATCTAGTCAGAACTACTTCTAAAAACTAATATTTTCTCAATTAAATATGAATTCAGTGACATGCTGTTGATTGCCCCAGAAAATAATCTGTAAATTTGTAAAACAAAAAAGTGTTGATGAATGCAGTTGCAACAGAGGTCAATAGAGTATTTCTTGTATGTGTATGTGAAGGTGTGCATTTTAAAATATATGATGACCATATTTAAATATTTCCTGAACATTCTGTCTGATCTTTTTCTTTTTTGAAATAATAATATCTACATTTGGTCTGTATGTTATTTCCAAATAAAACACAAAGTAATTCCAAACATGCACATTTCCACATGAATGTTGTTTAGCAGGAAGTGTTTTACTGGAAGCAGATCTTCTTTTTTTGTAATGTGTATGTCATGTAGTATGGCAAATAACATGCATAAATGCACATGTTGCTTGACATTTTTATTAATGTCTTAACAGCACAGTTTTTTAATTCTGGCAGAACACATTAATCAAAGACTTGCAGACATTCATGCTTTCATATGAGTAATAATGCATGAACAGTGTTTCAAAGGCAGCAGTTTCAAGCATGAAGCATTTAAAATGCTGTGCACTTTCTTGTGGGGAGTTAATTAAATGCTTTAATTTAATGTTTTTTCAAACTTAAAGAACTTTTTTTAATATATGTGTTCCTGGTTCATGTAGGTCTGTTTTGCAACTTTCAGCACTTTCCATTTTGAGCCCTGTTGGAAGAAGTTTCAATGTCGTAGAACAAGATATTTCAGTTGCTCTTTTACCGGCAATGGCATGTGCATCTCATGCAAAAAAAAAAAACTCATGTCAATGTCAATATTCAGTGTTCGTATTCAATGTTTGTAATCCATTGACAATCTTTAAACAAACAAAGTAAAAGCGTTTTCCTAAACAATCACGCTGTTATTTGAACTTCGCTGAGGTTTTAGTATACAATTTAAAATTTTATATTCATTTTTTATATTTTAGGTTTTTTTAAGGTTTTTGTTTTAATTACTTTTTCACATGTGTATTTGAGCACAAATTGTGCATTCGTGATTGTTTAAATCACTCTTTTGTCATTTGTGACCCTGGACCACAAAACCAGTCTTAAGTCGCTGGGGTATATTTGTAGCAATAGCCAAAAATGCATTGTATGGGTCAAAATTATTGATTTTTCTTTTATGCCAAAAATCATTAGGACATTAATTAATGATCATGTTCCATGAAGATATTTTGTAAATTTCTTACCATAAATACATCAAAACTTAATTTTTGGTTAGTAACATGCATTGCTAAGAACTTCATTTGGACAACTTTAAAGGCAATTTTCTCAATATTTTGATTTTTTTTTTTTTTTTTTTTTTTGCACCCTCAGATT
>JAFVLL020022858.1:0-47360 GCA_021397915.2 Tor tambroides | reverse complement strand
TTGTTGTTTTCCTCTCTGCCCTTTCTTGTGCAATTCTTTCCTCTGCTTCCCTGATGACCAATTACCTTGTCAAGGTGCAACCTGAGCTTTCTTTCGAGCGCTGCTTTGTTCAGGAATCTTCTGTCTTGTTTTCTTCTTCTTGCCCCCCCTGGAGATCTGCAACAGAATCTAGTCTCTTTCACATTTATCATACATGTTGCATAATATATCCTATTAAAGTATGACAGGATTTTAAATTTAAAGGTATAACATGTAAATCAGTGGAACTGAAGGTCTTTTGTGAGCGATAAATGGGCTTCTGACAGTTCTGGTACGTACTGGACTCACTACTCTAGTGAGATGTCATGATTTGAAAATTCCAGACCATTCTTTAATAGACACAAATAGAGACTCTTTTATATTGTTTCCTTGTATGTTGACATCCCAGTTTACATCAGGCGGTGTGGCTGAGTACGCAGAATTGTTCAGTGGTAGAGAGCAATGCAATGAAATGTCTTTTACTTCAGTTGGTCTTGCTTTATTGAAGCACAAATGACAATTTTTTTTAGTTTTGCTTGGCTGCTAGAGAGGACCCTACTGGAGCTTCTGGCAATGCACAGCCTGAAGTCAGTGTCTCAATGAAACGTGGGTGTATATGAGATTAATTGCTGGACATGAAGTTTAATATTTTCTTCATGCCAGGGGTGCAGGCAAAACAGACGGGCCTCAAAAACTCTTAAATATTTAGTTTTACATTTGGTCCTTATTGGCGTCGTAAATCAGGTTGGTGGCTAATAGATTGCTTTGTTGTTTAGGAGGAAATGAACCCATTTCGGTGAAGGTTTTTTTGTTGGGTTTTCTGTGTCTGTTGGCCTGTGTTTGGCTTCCTCTGCTGTTTGTTGTGATGGCTCCTAAAGCCTTTTGAAGAAATGGCTTCTAGAGAGGTGATAGGCCAGCTTCACTGCTAGCCTCCTTGGTTTTCCCATCTCCTTGAAGTGTCAGACCCCCCTGAAGGGGAATCTTTCAGCTCTGGAGTCTCACAGACAGATCCATGTGTTTGGGAATGGCAAGGAATAGATCACAGGATGTCAGATAGAAAAAGATGGATAATACATACACACCCTCACATTCAGTTCACCTTCTGTGGCAGATACTAATGCAGCTGTTGACCACCTTTTGTGTGATTTATTAGCCTTTGTAAATTTTTCATATAATGATATTATATCACAAGAATATTTTTTATATTATTTTTGTGATATCTATTTTATTTCAATTTATTAAACATATACTTCATGTATATTTAGCTTTTAAATTTTCTATTATTTTCTATTATTTAAGAATACATGCTTACTAAATAATACAGTGGTTCTAATAAATGGCTAATAATTTTATATCTAAATAATTATCTGTTTTTCAGATATATTTTAGAATATATACTAAATATATGTATTTAGAATAGAACATAAAATAAATGTAGATTATTTTGTATTTTTAAAGTCTTTTATATACTTATTAATTAATAGATAGAGAGATTATAGATAGATTTTTTGTATTTTAAATAGAAAGATTCTATATTTTATAACATATTTAATAACATACACTTATAAAATGGGCAAAATGATGCATACAATAGCAAATGAGAGATGTAAACCCTAGTTGTGCAATCTTTCTTCATGCATTTTTGGTCACTGAGTGGGACAGAATGAAGGCCATTTCTGCCTGTGTTCTGAATGATGATTACAGTGGAGGCCGTTCGTCTATTTTAGGAGTTCCTGCCCCATGGGTTATACCCACCTCCCTCGGTAAAACGTGACCTGTTTCTGGTAAATGCTCTGTCCTCGGCCCTGTCTTCAGGCTCAGAACTGACCATGTGCCAAACCTTGAAATTCCAAAACACCTTCTTTGAGGAGCAGCAACAAAGATAAGCCACTTTGTTATTTTTGGGTGGACAAACGCCTCACACAAGAAATTAGTGTAGCAGAGCCGATGTAGAAATGCATATTGAAAGCTTGTAGAAAAATAGAGCATTGGCTGCATTTATATATATATATATATATATATATATGTATATATATATATATATATAAACATATAAATATAAACATATAAATGAATTTTTTTAAGGAGTAATATTTGTTCTTTTGAATTTTTTGGAATTCAGCACCTTTTATGAAATCTTCTTTACCTTTTAGGAAGACCTTTTTTTTAAACTGTTTCTAAACATGTTGCATTTATTTTTGAACGGGCAGTATTTGTATTAAATACATGTTTTTTTTTTCTTTGAAATAAAGGCTTATGGACTTTGGTGTGAAAAAATGTTGTGCGTATGAACATGGTGTCTAATGAGAAAGACCTTTTCAGGTTTTGGTGTTTTGAAATTCCTCCTGTGTCTGTCTCTTCCTGATGAGGTCACGAGGTCACATTGAACCCTGCTGTCTGTTCTATAGCGTTTAGGTGTTTCTGCGGGGCGCCAGGCTGGTGTTCCTGCTCTGCTGACATATCTGGGTCATTCCATCAAGGAGACTAACCTTTTGTTTGTTTGTTTTTAGTGAGAGAACTTTTTTCTAAATTGTTTGCCAGTGAATGTGACACATTCTAAGAGAGGGCTAAATATTCATTGATAGGGGTGGGAATCTTCAGGCACTTCACGATCAGATCCGATTCCGATTCTGGGAGTCACGATCCGATTCCAAAATGATTCTTGATCTACATTTTTTCCCCAATTAATTCTTCAGCTGTTAAAATACATCTTTACAACTTTACATTTTAACCAAAATTGCAGTTTCTATGCTTTTTGTTTATAGTTGGAATCTCTTAAAAATAGGGGTGTGAATCTTCACTGGTTTCACTATTCAATTCAATTACGATTATCATTATCAACTCAATATCACGATGCGTCACATTCTCAGTTTTCAATATTACTGCACATGGCTACATTTTCATATAAATTTTATATCAAATTTATTTTGTGCAAAATTTACTTTATTTTTTTATTATATAAGCAGGCTACTTTTTAAAAAAATTACTTATTTAAAATAAGTGTTCTTTAAGTATCCAAAAGTTTACAGACAATAGTTATGGGTTTTTCTTTTTTCCTCAGTATTATTGCTGTTTGATTATTACTGATGAGATCATAGACAGTGGCAGCTTTAACAGGCTGCATTCACACTAATGCACAGATCTAATTCGATATATCAGATGTTTTGTCCTGCTCTGAAAACATAACTGACTGTGTGTAGCCTACATCAGCTTCGTATAAAAGTATTCGAAAATGCAAGTGCATTTAACCGCAGCCACAATCGAGCTTCAGGACAAACAAACACAAAGCGCACGTCAAAGTCTGTTAGTGCGTGAGTTTCGTGCGTTTAATAGTACTGCGTTCCAAATGGCATAAATGAAAGCATATCTAAAGAAAAGATGGCGGGTGGAAGCACACACTGTCAAGCAATGCACACGTGTCTCACAGCGCAAATTCTGTGAGCCTGCCGCGTCTCTAGCGCGCACACGTGCCATATGCAGGGGGAAAAAAACAAGCTCAGAGTCGATTCAGAATCGTTGAAGAGAGAATCGCGATGCATCGGAGAATCGTTTTTTTCTCCCACCCCTATTCATTGATGTTATTGTTGGGTGTAGTGCAGCTTACTGCTGGTTTGTCAAGTACACTCATAAGAAGTCAGTGAGTGTTCGGGTGTCAGGATAGAAAGCAAGTGCCACAGTGTGAATTAACATAAACACTGCCTTTGTCCTGACTGTCATCTTAATTTGTCATTTTGATTGCATTAAGGCTCATAGCTTGCTGTGAAAAATACATTTTTCACCGTCATGCTCCTGTCTATGAATATTTTGATTAAAAAAAAAAAGCAGACCTAAGGCTTGTCATTTCACAGCGTTCTGATTACAAATGCATTTTTTATAGAGCGCTGCGTGGAGATCGACATTCAAAAGCATGATAATTTTGGTCTAGATGAGTCAACCCCCTGGTAAATGCGTCATAAATCATAAAAATATCAGATCTATTTGAACTTTTACACTTCTCTTATTGCTAAAAATGAAAAAGTAATGAAAAAAATGTCATCTAGATATGAGACCTTGCTAACACTTGGTGTCTCAAGTGTTTTTCGTTCACATTAGGAATTATGTTTGACACTAATACATTACAGAGCAGCTCTAAAAGAAACAGTTCACCCAAAAATGAAAATAGTTATTGTTTAAATTTTATGAGGAATGTTTAAGCTGCAGTTTTCCTTGCAGGAAAGGGCAGAGGCATCAATACCCCTCAGATTTTTGAGCAAAATGGATTTTGAATCCAGTTTCCAAAAGACAAAACAACAATATTTTTACGTTTGGTGATGAAGTTCTGTGATTATTGTAGGTACAAAATGAATAGTGCCTCAAAGTTGTTGCCGCCTTTGTGAAATGTACTGTTTTTAAGCTAAAATATATCAGAACTAGAAATTCTTGCATACTGGTGGTTAGGGGAATCAGTCTAAAATTGTACTAAATATTAATTTGTAGCTTTTTGTGAAAATGACCTTTGCCAAACAATCAAAATCAGCGCACACTGGGTAGCCTGTGTCTCAGATGCAGCATGTTTCTTTGAAGAACTACAGCCTCTGTTTGTTAAATAGGCTGTCAAGCGCAGAGATGTAGTGTAGATTTAGCCTTGTGGTGTTCAGTGTTTGTTTTAATTTCATTAGTTTCTATAAGCTACAGAATACGTTGAAGACTGAATCGATGCAGGACTTACAGTTCTGATATTCTTAATATTTTGGAATGGCAACAGTTAGTGTTGTGGTCAGTCTTGTCTCAATCTGTTGTGCATTTCCCAGCAACACATAGCTGTGTTTCCTTACTGAATGAATCAACTAATTTGAATGAAATTACACATTCATTCACTCACTCATTAAGATTTTCCACCACCTACAGGCAGTTTTAGCTTTATATTTATCATTTTATATTATCATTTATAATTCATATCCATGTATAATTTTTTTCCCATCATATTTCTATATTAAAAATGTTTAAAACATTAATCTCATAACATTATTTATGCAGTTATAATTGTAGTGTAAATGATTTTATCTCGTTTTATCAAGACATTTCTCAGGCAGTAAATGTGGCTCTTTCTGATGAATTTGAGGAGTTCTGGTCTTGGTCTTGACTTGGTCTCAACCCCTCAAAGTCTTGGTCTTGTCTTGGTTTCGACACACTCTGGTCTTGTTCTTGACTTGATCTCGGTATAGCTGGTCTAGCAACAGTAAATGTGTTAATATATGTTTCCGCTTCGATTCAAATTTAAAAATTGGATCTGAAGACAGTAGACAGTGCAGTAATTATTACAGTGAAAGCTTGAGGTTTATAATAAAGAATATTTTTATTTGGGGTCAGGGATGATGACTAAACGCACAAAATAAGCGACATACAAGTATCATAAAAATGGTCAATATGACTTCCACATCTTCTGAGCTTCTCAGTGTGAAAAAAAGCAGCTTGGACAATTTGCGTAAGATCTCCTTTGTGTGGAAACAGGAAAATATTTTTAGCCATATTTGCACCGTATTTTAAGACAGCAAACGTCTTTTTGCAATTACAGCTGCCTCCCTTGGCAGGTGTGCTGTTTTGCATTTTTAATGCATTTGCGTAAGAGCTGTCAATGTCTTGATTTTGCATTTACCCTGGGAGCCTGTCGCAAGTGTCTGACAGTATTACATGAAACAACCGTGTCAGCGTGAAGGAGGCTAGCCACTGTGAGGCTCAGAAAGTTGAATAACAGAAGCAGATCTGACACGCAGCCAAAATATTATTCGTGCCAAAGCTGCGAGATGCATCATTAAGGAGAGAATAAGCCCTGCCGAGGCCAGCGATAGAAAAACAACTTGTGTGACCAAGACATCAGCCGTTGGATCCCAAAGGTTACTCTCTAGTGATGACAAGCTCCCTACGCATTTTCAAGGTGACAACAGAAATAAGTCAAGCATTATCACGTTAAAACAGATTGTGTAAAGGAAGATCTGATATTAGATGAGGAGGGTTTTTGTGGACAGAGGAGATGAACCTGGGGAAAGGTGGAGTGAAAAAAGTAAACTCTATTATCTGTTATATAAGGGAATGTGATGCCTTGTTTTAGTCTTTCAAGCTTTCACAGAACTATCAAACATGTTTGTGATGGTGCAAAATGATAAGAGCAGAAACAGGATAGATTTTGAGGTGTCTAGAAAGGTCTTATTTTTTAGGCAAAATTCTAAATTTATCTCAATGATTCATCCTGCAACCAAGTAATGGGCCTTAATACACTGAAAGTGGAAATTGGCCCCTTCTGATATGATTCAGGTAAAAATGGTTTAAAATGGAAGTAGCTGCCCAAATTTCCCAGTGCTGTTTTAAATGATAATTTCAGGGTGGAATGTAAAAATGAGATGTTTTTACTTTCAGAGATACTGTAGCTCTCACAGTGTGTGAAGGTCAATTTTTTTTCCGACTCTAGTATGCCCTCTTGTGTCCAAAAGAGAGCATGAGTGGTTCTATTTTTCTCTTCGGAGTATTGTGCAATATTGTTGTAGATTTTATTACCCTGTTGTGGATATTTAATTGTGTGTAATGAAAGAACAGTTATAGTTTTAAAATAAGTAAAATTGCAATATACATTAAGTTAAACAAGTTCTAGTTATTTTCAAATAAATACTGCTACCTGTAGTTTCAAAGAAAAAAATGATGATAAAAAAGTTTAAGTATTGTTGGTGTGTTTTATGATGTTAGGTTAATTTAATATTGTGATTTATTTTAGTTCTACAGTAATAATAATAATAATAATATAGGTTCGTCTTAATTTATCTATGACAAAAACACAATAATAATGATAAAAATAATAATACAAGATACATTTTCAGAAAGCTAAAATCTCTAAATCTGTAAAAGCTTTTTTACACATTATCAAGAGTAACAATATGCAGTGTGCTTTCACAATGTGTTAAATCTTTGGAAAATATAAAATGAGTAATACAAAATAAAATGGAAAAAGTATTAGGCAAATAAAACAAGTGTAACAATATGCAGTGTGATATCACAATGTGTTAAATCTTTGAAAGAAAAATTATAAAGTGATTAATACGAAATAAAATGGAAAAAGTAATAATAATTTTTTTTTTTATAATGTTAGATTTTTCAAAATAAAATTATTTGGATTTTATTGTTCTTAATTTATATTTTTATTAATAATACTTTAATAAATATTTATATAAAATATTCATCATGTAATATTATAAATGTGTATAATATATATACGCACACACACACACACATATATACACACACGTATGTATGTATTGTGGCGGGAGGAGCTAACGACAGACACAGTGGGTGTGGCGTCAGGCCTCGGAGAGGCTTTTATTAAACAAAAATATCAAAATAAAGTGTCCAGGGGGGAAAAGTGTCCAAAATAAACAGGGGATCTGGTGTCCTCGTCGTGCTGCGGGGTTTGTGAAGGCAGGGCAGTGTTCGAGAAGGAAGGGTCCAGGTAAGGGGCGGAGTCCGGCGGCCGCACGCGCTCCCCTCTGCGGTCCGGGGCGCGAGGGGCGGCGGCTTCTTCCCGCGGCTTCGTCCTCCTGCGGCCCGCGGCACATCTGGGGGATTCCACGGCCCGGCATCCTGGCCCGTCAGCCGTCACGGGTGCGGAAGTTCCTCCCAGCGTGCATGCACGGGGAAGAGACCGGTCTCCCGAGGAGAGGCGCGCTCGGCATTTAAACGGCGGCGGTGATGAGGCCCTATTCGATTCAGGTGTGCCTCATCACACGCCGCCAGACCTGGCTAGTTTCAGCGCCCCTCCTCTCACACACCCACTCCCGTCGGGAGCCTGGTGAAGGGCGGCGAATAAGGGACGGGGTGGTGATGATATTAAGGGGGGAGGCAGCCGACTCGTCACAGTATGTATGTATGTATGTATGTGTGTGTGTGTGTGTGTGTGTGTGTGTGTGTGTGTGTGTATGTGTATGTGTGGGGTTAAATAGTACAGACTAATATAGTTTTCAAGGTCAGTCATTTGTGTTTTCATCATAGCTAGACCTTTAGTTAATGGATTTTAATGTTGGTGCTGTAATATATCTGTGTGTACATATTTTAGGGTTGCTACACTTAAAAAATGTTTTTGAACCCAGTCATCCAGTAGAGGGAGATGTTTTACCCATGTCCATGTTATTCAAGCTTTCTAATGCTGCTCCTTAATTGTGTGCATTGTAAAACACTGAGATGTGAAGTCTAGTGTTTCAAATCAGGTTTAGGAATTAAGGAATAGTTCACTCGAAAAAATGTATCTATGTATGTATGTAGGTATGTATGTATTTATTTATTTATTTATTTATTCATTTATTTGTACGGTTTCAAATTGCTCACATGCTCTTAATTTTTCTGGAAAACAGACAGTTACAGTTCATAAGCAGTCACATCTGTTAAGCTGAATTTTTGCAGGAACTGTTCCTTTAAGTAGACAGTTCCTGTCATTTATTTATTTTTTTAGTCCATATACAGATGTGGACTGGAGTGACTTTGTTCTCGCTGTTTCTAAAATAAGTGGACAAGCTATAGTTTGTTTTAGAATCTAAATTAGCTCCATTATTCTATTGAAAGCTTGGCAGCACACAACATTGCAATCTAATTTTAGTTCATGTTTTTTATACCTTGATTTTTGAAGTGCTGACAGCACAAGGATATGACAGCCGCTGCAATAATGATAAAGTCACAAAGTGTGTGATGTGTCACTTCTTCACTTTTTATTGAACTTGTTTGAGGACATCCTTTTATACCACTGTTCTCTCAGCATGTCAGACTTTAAAAAGGGTCTTTTTATACCGTTGTGTTTGAAGGGTGCCACAGCTATGATTCACACAAAGTGCTCTGGCACAGAGTTCTCCCTTATCAGCTGGAAGGCAGTTAGTCAGTCGGTGCGAATGAACTGCTAAATGGCCACAGAGGTCGTGCAGCCTCATCAACTCTGCATACAAAGAGACAGACACTTTGCATTTATGGATCTTCAGTATATTCGTGACTGTCTATGCATTTTGAGTATTCAACTTTGCATGGTTGGGGCTACAGGATATCAAAAAATACCATCAATATCACGAAACACGTTCAGGTTACATTTCACCCTGAAAGTAAGAAATTAAGGCTTTTTTTTTGCAAGTACCAAGCACATTTTCCTCCCAAATTCTCATTACATAATGCATCCAGAGGTATTACTTATGATTATGTAATTTTGAAATTATTCCTAATAGTGATTTAATTAGATACTTGAGTCTGAGAAGAAACAGAGGTGCTCAAAATGTCAGTTTAATTTTGATTCTCATTTAATTTGCTTTAATGTAGTACAGTAATTTTAAAAAATATTTTTATCACCATGATTTTTATCAATAGGTTGTGTAACAAATACTATCATGTGTAGTTTAAACTCATCATAGAATTATAATTATATAAAATAATAATAATAATAATAATAATAATAATAATCTAAAAATAATATAATATAAAATACTAATGTAAACCAATATGAAATTGGGTAAAATAAATATTGATTAAAAAGAAATTTAAAATATAAAAAGAATGAATAATAGTAAAATTAATATTATTATAAATAGTAGTAGTATGAGAAGTAGTAATATTAAATTGTTTTTCATAAATTATTAATACAAATCTAAATAAAAATGTAATAATAATAATAATTCTTATTATAAAATAATTCTTCTTTTTTCTTATTTGTTTTGAATTATATTTTAAAACAGTTTTTCTAAGAATCTTTATTTCTTACATTTTCTATTATAAATAATCATTTTATAAAATATAATTTTAATTCTTAATCATCCATTATGATTATTTTAGGATTTTGCACTTTGCGCTGAATTAGTATTGTCTATGAATTGTGTTATAGAAATAAACTTGGCTTTTCTTGCCTAATAATAATGACATATAAAATTATTATAATTATCATGATTTATTCATTTACTCTATATATACTTTGCAAAAGAGATTTTTTTTTTGCCTTAGAGTAATGAGAATTTGAGGGGGAAGTATGCTTAATTAAATGAAATTAATGTCACCATGATTTAAAAAAAAAAAAAAAAAAACTAAAATGAGGCTTCATTTTCTTCAAGCGCAAAATATTTTTTGTTTTGACTTTAGGGTGAAATGTGACCTAAACATATTTGATATCTCTGGACGGGCTCTGTGGGATTGACCCAGAGAGTGTTTGTATGAGGCGTTCATGCATGCGTATGTATGTGAACATAACCAGCACTGGGTTTGGAGCTGCATTCTGCGGATTAGTCTCCTTTCATTCCTCTGTTAAATCTCTAGCTCTGAGTCAATTCTTACCACACACACACTTGTCTCTCTCCATCCATGTTGCCAAGGGTAACAGTGGAGAAACACACACAGACGTCATGCAGGGAGAAGTGGGGAGGGGAAGCGAACACACAATGCAGTGCTCTACCAGTCACTATAACACAACCCAAAGAACATGCACACATTGAGGTGGCCTGGTGCCAAATGTGCATACTGACAGTCCAAAAAGGGTGAGGGGTATCAAATCGGTAGTTAAAATCATGACATCCCTATATTTCTTGATATATCACAAGTTATTAGTGTATTGTGAAATTTTTAGATGATAGGTCTCACCATATGGTGTATTTTATTTGTGAACACTGTTTTGCACTCCTTTTTTGTGGGCTATATACTAGATGAGAGATTGACAACCCAGAACTAGCGCTTGTGAACGTCTATGTCGTATGTCCTTGAAGTAATGAGCTGAAATCCAGAGGCAGTTTCCAGACGGGGCACGCACATCCATAGACAAGCACACACTTTAATAACGTGGTCACCCTGAGACAGATCCTGTTTCATGATATCAAGATATCAAGAGATTTAAATTGCAAAATCTACTGATCTGAAGTTACATTAATAATTCGTAACAAGAAAGAGATTAAATATTAACATTCTTTCCAATTAAATATACACAAACGTTCAAAACGTTTAGGATCAGTAAGAGTTATTTTTATAAGAAATTAATACTTTTATTGGCAGTGATTCATTGAATTGATCAAAGTAACAGTAAAGACATTTATAATATTACAAAAGATTTGTGTTTCAAATAAATGTTTTTTTTTTTTTTTTTTTTACTTTGTATTAATGTAAGAATCCTGAAAAAATGTATCAGTTTTCACAAAAATATTAAGCAGCACAACAGTTTTCAGCATTGATGATAATAAAAATGTTTCTTAAACACCAAATCAGCATATTAGAATGAAGGATCTGAAGGATCATATGAAGGATCATGTGACACTGAAGACTGGAGTAATGGCTGCTGAAAATTCAGCTTTGTATCACAGTAATAAAATAGATTTTAAAACATATTAAAATGTAAAATAGTTTTTAAATTAAATATTATGTATATATATATATATATATATATATATTAGGGCTGTCAGCATTAACGCATGCGATTAATCTATAAATTTTAACACGTTAATATATTTTTTAACGCAAATTAATCGTTTGATAAGGTTTGACCCCAACTTCTTGCTGTCATCGCAGCACGGAAGGTTATCTATCATTGTGTGACAAGGGTACAGCGAACCAGTGTTGCCAGGGTCACTGTTTCCAGTACAATTAGCCAATTTTAAAATGCAGTCGTGGGTAAAAAAAAAGGGCCGTGGGTTGCGTTTTTTTGGGCTACTTTTATAATGTACCATGGCCGCCCAAAGTGTATATAGACAAATAAAAATGAAAATAGATCCTTTTACTAATGTGTATTATAATTGGAATGTATACCAGGCAACTTAAGAACGGAGAGGCGGTTGTAACATCACAAACAACGTGAGTTTCAGCCAGAGCATACATGTTAAGGCTTTTACACAGCAGAAATAAACATGACAACAGCCACTATAGATTATATAAGATAATAAACACACGATTACGATAGGATATGGTTTGTATGTGATTTTCTTGAGATTTGGATAATTTCATAACAATAATGAATGTGTACATCTGAAATGCTAATTTGTACAGCGATAAAAAAGGCTATAAATAGCATATTTTAACAACAGTAAACGACCAAATTCCACATGTGATCGCAAAAGGAAGTTATTACAAACACTCGATGGTGGTTTAAAGTGAGTTTTGAGTAAAAGTGTACTATTAATCTCATAAATTGTCTTATGTAGCATGATGCTAATGTTAGCTCTAATGCAGCTGCAGAACAGGTCCAATTCTTCTTCATAATGCATTTTGTCATAATACTTCACGTAAGGTCGCAAGAAAATGTTTTGTTGTATTTATTTAGAAATACTTTTGATAATAGTTGGGTAAATGTATACTGGGATTGAAGCGATGTGGCTTGGTAAATGTTTTATTGCCAGTATAAAGGCTGATAATGGCTGAATAAAAACAAAAGAATAATGATAAAAGAATAATAAGGATTATGTCTCATACCTGGCGGAGGTGTGAAAGGTTCTGTTTCCTTAAACTAGTTTGTCATGCATTTCTTTATTTCAACACATTTACAGGTAAATCCTAGTATTTTAAATTTGAGATTAATCGTGATTAATCACAGTCCATTTAATCGATTGACAGCACTAATATATATATATAAGCAAAAAAATATTTGAAGATCGCTGGGAAGTATTTGATTATTATTTGAAAATCGCACTTATTAACATAACAGTCTGTCGACTAGCATAAATCAACTGCTCATAATCCCTATAGGGAATAAATACGAGATGGGAGGAAAAAATATACAGTATTCCAAAACTTTCTCAATTATATCGTTGGGTAATTATACTGTATATAAACTGCCGGCATCAGGGAGCCATTGTTAATATGTGGGGCATTGAAACAGCTTTTGAATGCGCCCTTGCTTTTTACTTTGACTTTTGAGATTCGCAAATACAAGTGCTGTGCGTATACTACAGGGTGGCAGTACTTACCACACATCGTGTAGAGCTCTTTGAAGCTGCATTGAATCTGCAGTTTGGACCTTCAACCCGTTGATCCCCATTGAAGTCCGCTATATGGAGAAAAAGAAACACAAAGAAACACATGAACATCTTGGATGACATGGGGGTGAGTAAATTATCAGGAAACTTATATTCTGGAAGTGAACTAATCCTTTAATTGGAGTACAGCTTTTGCAAAATCTGCTGATCTGAAGTCACATTAATAATTTTTAATGAGAAAAAGAATTGGTTAAATATTAACATTACTTCTAATACTGTGTGGTATTTCCACAGAGGCACCACTTAAGATGTTGATATATCTAGTAAGACTGTGTTAATTGGGCCTTCACACTATGTTAATATGTTTCTTAGAGTATTTTGCAGTATAAAACCCCTGTATTATACATGCTTTTACATTGATTATACATCATTTTAAGGTGGTCTGTCATAACCAGGAGGATGAGACTGTATAGCGTCATCCGTGACATATTTGTACATCAGATTTCTTTGGTTCTGTTCACAATGAACTACTCACATTGCTGGTTTCCTGCGCAGTCACCAATCTTCCTGTCCATTTAGCTATTTTTATCTGGATTTTGTGTTAATTCTCCCCTGATCTTCCAGCTAAGGTGTTCCTCCTGCGGTGCAGACGTGGTTAGTCACTCTTAGGGAAATGAAGTGCAATTTTCAGCTCGGGGGGCAGTTTGAAGTGCTCGCTGAGGTCATGCTTACAGAACATGGGGAGAATTTATGAAGGATGTTCTTAAGTGCATGCTTAGATTGGATGTAATGCAGAAGTCAGATCTGTGAATATCTTTTTAGTATTGGCTTAACTGAACAAACTGATTATAATATGAAATATGTAGTGTATGTGATTTGTATTTTTTAATAATTTTTTAAATATCTTTTACTCACCCTCATGTGGTTGCAAGACAGATATCAATATTTTTTAGTCTGTAAGATTTTTTAATGTTTTTGAAAGAAGTCTCTTGCTCAACAAGACTGCATTTATTTGATCAAAAATGCAGTGAAAACTAATATACAGTAGTCAACAAGTCGTGGATCAGAACCTTTGATCAAAGTTGTCCTAAAACCAAAACAATACCCGTTCTTGTCTTAGGACTTTTTTAATCCACTTCACATTTTTATGAGAATACTTTGATGAATAGAACAGTATTTATTTGTTTTACTAACATTTTAAATGTCATTTTAACAATGAACAATTTAATACATCCTTGCTTAATAAAAGTATTAATTTCTTGAGAAAACTGCATGCAACATATTACAACATTCATAAAGGTACTACTTTACGATATTTGGGGTGTTTTTTGTCCTTTTTGGAGCAGCACTTTCATTGTATGGAAAACATTAGCTTGGACAGTCTAGCTAGTTGTGGTCTAAAATACATTTTTTTGTTATGAGATGGTCTGTTGCTTTTAAATGTTCTTTAAATTGTGTAAATTAAAGGTGAGCACATCTTTTTGTGATAACAGCTGGCAAGCTGACAGTGTATTCCCACAGACCGATGTGAACTAATGAAACGTTAGCATGCTAAATGCTTCTCTTCTCAAAATAGCCCAGAGGGTTATCTTAATGTCCCACATAGAGTTGTTATTGGTTATTAGTGATGTGATGCTTGTTTTTTTTTTAAACCAATGACAGTCTGTTGCAGTCAGCACGGGGTGGTGTGCTGTACTGATTAAAGATCTAGGCTGCTATTGGAAAGAGTTTGAATCCCTCATTGAATTACCATTGTGCTTACACAACCCCTGGTTTCTACAGTGAGAATTCTGCTGGTTAGAAGTGCACTTTAAATTGCTTCAGGTCACAGCATCTGTTAAACGACTAGAACTCAATAGACGCTGATGATAGTATCACTAATTTAGGTGAGTGGAGGTGAAAGGAACAGACAGAGAAGTGCTATTGACCCTGAGCAATGTTGTGTCCGATGTCTAGTTAGTATGATGATGATTATAATTGAGAATGAGTTTGGATAAAAATGCAGGTAAGTATAGAAACAGAGATTTGGAAACAGAAATGCTCAAAAAAGTAGAAAAAAAGTTGATAAAGTAGCATATTTGGTCTCAGAAGAATCTGAGCGCAGTTTGAGACATTGTTGAGATCTCATTTGAAGTTTCAGAGAAGACACATGTAATATTACTGGATTTTATTCTTTGGAGAAAAATCTTAGAAAATTTAAATGGATAGTTCACCCAAAAATGAGAATTCTGTCATAATTTCCTCACCCTCATATCGTTCCAAACCTGTATGACTTTCTTCTGGGGAAAGCTAAAGAAAATATCTTGAAGAACGTTGAAAACCAAAGATTTGAGGCCATTTCTCAAAATATCTTCTTTTATGTTCCACAGAAGAAAGAAAGTCATAGAGGTTTGGAACAACATGAGGGTGAGTAAATGATGACAGATTTTATTTTTGGGTGAGCTATTGCTTTCAGTAAAAGCCTCCGTTTGCTCTCCATTTCATCTTATTTTCTAAGAGAAATGATAGAGATATTAAAGAGATTTTTATTTCTTTCCTGCAGCTATTAAAATAAGCATGCTGTGATGATCATAAGCAACATTTATAGCCGGCTCCTGTCAAGATTCATTAATCTTCGTGTCTCCCTACCTCGTGAGGCTTTTCTTTTTGTGACATGTTTGGCAGCATAAAGTCTACATCATAAAATCATATTTAGAACAGCTGCTCAGTGATCAAAGGATAAGCAAATACACACGCTATTTTCTTTGGACACGCACCCACACTAACGCACACATCCTTGTTATAAATTAGTCAGATGTACACAGACAAAGAACATACGGAGAGGGAAAAAAGAGAAAAGTTGCTTTTTGGCAGCAGTGGCTGCTTACTCCATACTGTACCACACACACACACAATTTGAATGGCTCTTTAGCGAAGTGGTGGCTTGCAGTCAGCAGTTAGTGAAGTGCTGCAGATCGACAGCTCGCTCCGTCTCTCCTCCCTCCCTCCCTCCCTCCCTTCCTCTCTCCCTCTCCTCTTCTCTCTCACAAGCACACCATCACAGCTCGGCAGTTGTCCTGACAGGAGCACGCACTCTTCTGCTCTCCCGCTCTTTCGCCGATTAATTCCAGTCACTCATTCGTGCGCCGAGCAGCCCACACGGGGTTTGCAGAGACGCTCCGAGTTCGTTCGCTCACCCTTGCTCTCCCCCGTCCTGGGGAGTTTACCGCTGGATTAGTGGGCGTTTTTTGTTTTTGCCCCCAGCAGCGGGAGAAGGACGGGCGAAGCGTGAGGATGGCCCAGCAAGCGGCCGTGGGCCACCAGGACACGCTGGCAGTGCCGCCCATGCCCAAGCATGTCGGGCTGAACGAGGACCTGGTGAAGATCCTGAGGGAGAACCTCCTGCAACAGGAGCGACCCCGAGGGCACCGCCGCTCGCCCTCTTCCATTTCGCCCCGGCTCTCGCCACGGAACTCCCCCCGTCTCCTCCGACGGATGCTTCTCAACAACAACATCCACAAGCAGAGGCGATTCACCGTGGCACATACTTGGTAGGACCCTGCCTGCCGTGTTTTTTTTTGGGTGTTCTTGTATTTTTATTTGTGGCTTTTTATCCTTTTGGAAAAAGGAGCATTTGTATGTACGTTTTGTCATATGCGTGAGAAGTTTTGTTCTGTTTGTTGTGTCTTTCGGAATCGTTTCCATACGCTTCCTACCTGTCACCTGCTGGGTTCGGCGTCACTTTGAATGGTGACTGCTGTTTTCAGCCTGCTGGCACGCTTTTTGGTGCGCAGGCAAACAAATATTAATGTGCATGTTGTCCTTTGATATTACCGGTCTTTCCATAACACCTGGCAGATGCTCTCGCGCCACTGTTGAATAAATCATACCTGCATAAACGCTCTTTCAGGCTTTCCCCCTTAAGGCGAACGTTGAGGGATTAATAACTACATATCGCACTTCATCCTCCAGTATCCTAATCTTCCAATTTCTTGCCAGCAGAAATGAGATGGAACTAATTGTTTTTTTGTCGTTGTTGTTGAAGGTGTCAGATTATTGGGCTCCAGGAAGGATTTTTACATTGCCTTCTACTGTGTTCACTATTTTAATTTCACACTTCCTTTCCTGCCGCCCCCTTGCCATCCGGATTACTGTCACAAGCCACTTTAGAAATACATTTAACAGAAATTCTGTGGTGTTCTTTGGCCTTTGAAGTGCGATATGTAGTTATTAATCCCTCAACGTTCGCCTTAAGGGGGAAAGCCTGAAAGAGCGTTTATGCAGGTATGATTTATAGGGGCAGCCGTGGCCTAGTGGATAGAGAGTCGGACTTGTAACCCAAAGGTCGTGGATTCGAGGCTCGGGTCCGGCAGGGATTGTAGGTTGGGGGAGTGAATAACCAGCACTCTCAATCAATACCACGACTGAGGTGAGACCCTTGAGCAAGGCACCAAACCCCCAACTGCTCCCCGGACGCCGCAGCATTGGCTGCCCACTGCTCCGGGTATATGTTCACTACTGTGTGCATGCACTTGGATGGGTTAAATGCAGAGAACAAATTCCAAGTATGGGTCCCGATACTTGGCCACACACCACACCACTTCCCTTCCCTGTCCCTTTTTTCCATTTCTGATCCAACACTGGAGAGATATGCCAAGCGGAAACACTTCTTGGTGCCATTCTCATATGTAAAAGGTGGCTTTAAAGTCTTCATCCTGATGAAATGGAAGTAGCGATAGATTTTTCTGGCATTTTGTGATGTACATCCAAGTGTAATGGATTATCAGAAACAAACAACTGTAGGGTGGGACTTAGTTCTGTGCATTGGTTGTTGATTGGTTTTTGAAATGTGGGCGTTGCTCTCAAACCTTCAAACGCTCTCATTCATCTGCATACACTTTTAAGCACTTTAAATGATTGGAGTAGTCCTGCATACGTCACCAGAGAGAAGTTTTGATTACACATTACAAGATCAAAGCATTTTTTAAAATATAAATCACTAATGAAATGTTTACAGTAGGATCTACAAGATGCATCGAGTAAATAGGGTTTTTTGCACTTCATGCCGACTTTAATGCAAATGAAATCACACATTCATACATTCTCACTGATTTTGTAATCATTTGTATTGATCCCTACTCTCAAGATGATTTCTCTTCAGAGAAACGCTCTGGCCATTCTTGAAAGCCTCTGAATTGATGCGCTCATCCAAGGTCTATCAGCATGTTTGGTTAGAGACAGCCTTCCAGAGAATATCATCATTCAAAGCCGCAGGGGTGTAATCAAGGTGTCAGTGTCTATGCTCATTAAAGCTGTTTTAAATGTAGATGGCCTTGTGCATTTGCCCTCATTTTTCCAGCATATGTCTCATATCTGCAGACATAATTTGTAGTGATAACATGCGTACTCCGAATTCCAAGTCAAAGGTACATGGTTTTGTCGATAATGAGAAATATGCCCTTGTTATTTGCAATTAGCTATTGCTGGTGTGCAGAAAGTGCTTCTTGTTTGTCAATTGACTAGGACAGCTAGGCATTATTGATGTATCTGTTTTTTTGCTCTCAAGAGATCCCTTTGTAAATGTTACCCATCTAAAAGAGGAAAAATCTCTGCTGTGTTTCAGATGCGATTAATTGGCCCACATTTCAGAGGTGTGGGAGCTGTTTTGTGTAAACGGTAAAAAAGGAGATCACTTTGCTCAACAGCTGTTGGATTCGAATGCCTTTTTTAACGCCATTATTTCGCCCCTGCACAGGAAAATGGTTCCATCAATCAAGTGAAATGGAGCCTGAGGTTTTGCTGTTTGGGGGGTGATTTCTAGGATGGCCTCAGATAGAAATCTCTCAGATTTCGGGTATTTCAGTTTTCCAGTACATTTTCATGTCCACATTATGTCTTAATATATTGGATAAAATATTAAACTTTTTTTTTTTGTTTGAAATAATATTAGTTAGTTTCTTGTCGCAATATTCCAATTAAGTGAACATGGATTGAATTTAAAATTTACTTTTTTGTCACTGGGTGTAAAACTTTGAAATGAAATTTATTAGGAAATATTCCAGTTGTTTTTTCATTTTTTTCTGGTTCTTTAATCAAAAATGGTCAGAATTTAAGAATTGTGTGAATTTGAATTGAATTGGCCTGATCCATCCATCTTTTTTTCAAAAGTTTCAAACAAAGCTTTGTCAAGCCAACATTTAAAGTTTGTCTTCACCAACTTTGCCTTTCTAGTTGTATTTCGTAGAATTTAATTTTAATTCATACATTTAAATGACTATTTCAGTTGGCGCACAACTCTGGTTTCCAGCAAAACATTAACACCCTCATGTACAGTAAGCTAACTTAGCAATGGCAAACTCAAGTTTTTTCCATCATCTTGTTTTTTTGTTATTTTGTGAATGTGTAAATCTGGCGCACCCTCAAATACGGTCCTAAATTACAACACATGCACAAGTTCAGAAGGTGGTGCATAATGAGAATGGCCCATATGCGTCTTGTTTGCAAGAGCAGATGGTCAGATAACAGAGTAAAATAATAATTTAACGCTTATTAGGAATCGCTTGTAATCCTAATGGACTTAGGTGCCAATTAATGTTTCTTATGAATCATGACTGAGAAAGTCGTGTGTCTCGAATGTTGGTCTTTTTCTAGATTATGTCAGGGCAGATAGGGTTTTTGAATCTTTTATTCAGAATCATTTGGACTGGATGTGGTTTACTTTGTGTGAGGCTGGAAGCCTACTGTGACAAAAAGCAGCACTTCACAGTCATGGAACGTTTTTGAAAAGATGAGAGGATGCAACGTTTACAACAGTCCTCAAATCAAGTCCCCTTGTTACATTTCCTATCACTAACACTGAGACAAACTAGAGATATTTTTACAAATGTACGATACAGATCATCAGCACCACTGCATGCACGCTGTGCGCTCGCTGTGTTTTCTCGCTCGCTCTCTCTCTCCCTCGCTCTCCGGCATAGTCATACTCTCGCTCACACAGGAATGCACAAAAAACAAACACAGAAGTACACACAGTCACGATTCCATCACCTCCCTTTCTTTCCTGCTCGCCAGCGCCGTGAGTTACCTTAGTAATAAGTTAGAAAAAAGGTTTGAGAGATTTCCAGAGGCCTTGAACTGAAGAATGTGAGGAGTGATGTAAGAGGCACTGCAGGTTGGATGGAAGAGATGGAAAAAGTGCATGCAGAACGGAGAGGAGAGTCAGAAACAGTATAAAGACCACTATTGAACAAGAGAAACTATAATGCTCATTATTGCTTTTTTATGACTTATGCAGATTGTTATGTGTAAATGGATGATAACCAATATTTACAACTGATTTTTAACATTTATTTTATTATTAATAATAAATTTTTCTTCTGATTATCATTTATTATTTATTATGAATATATATATATTAGTGCTGTCAAACGATTAATCGCGATTAATCGCATCCCAAATAAAAGTTTTTGTTTACATAATATATGTGTGTATACTGTGTATATTTATTATGTATATATAAATACAAACACATGCATGTATATATTTAAGAAAAACATGTTATATTTATATATTAAATATATTTTTATATAATATAAATTATATGAATATAAATATAAACTTTTAAATACATGTAAATATTTTCAAAATATATACTGTATGCGTGTGTCTTTATATATACAAAATAAATATATACAGAAGACACACATATATTGTGTAAACAAAAACTTTTATTTTGGATGCGATTAATCGCGATTAATCGTTTGACAGCCCTAATATATATATATATATATATATATATATATAATTCTGCTATTATTGGTATTTATTGTTGTTTTATAATTATTATTATTTTTAATAATTATATTATTATTTAATAATTATTATTATTTTAACCATCATAATTATGAAGTGTTGTTATTATTTATCATAATAATACGGTTTTTATTATTGTTAATACTACTACTACTACTAATAGTTATTGTTTATAATAATAATTGTTTATTATTATAAAATAATACATAAATAATAATATTATTAATAATAATATTTATTATTATAAAATAATATACAAATATTGTTGTTATTGTTTCTATTATTTAATACCATTTTAAGCAAGGTTGTTTTGCTAACATCTAAATGGTCTGAAGTTTATTTTTGTATTGTTTCACAGTATATCTGTTAGGTGTAAAATGGCTGTTGAGTAGAAAAGTGTGAATACTAGTAAAAAAAATAGTTTTTCACTAGTCAAACTGTTTATCAAATTTATTTTTATTCTCAGTATTATGATGAAATGTTGCATTTTATTAAAAAAACTGTCCGCTTTATGAAGTGAATGTGTCCGTGCATTATTCTTTTGCATAATAATATTTGAACTAGACTAACAAAATTTATGATACCATTGTTGTCAGGAGAGTAGATAAGAACTATACTCGCATCCCTACATACACTACCAATTAAAAGTTTGGAATGATTAAGATTTTGTTGAAAGAAGTCTCTAATGCTCACCAAGGCTGCACTTATTTGATTAAATTACAGTAAAAACTGTAATATTGTGAAATATTATTGTAATCTAAAAGAACTCTTTTCTTTTAAAATGTATTTTAAAATGTCATTTATTCCTGTGATGGCAAAGCTGAATTTTCAGTAGCCATTACTCCAGTCTTCAGTGTCACATGATCTTTCAGAAGTTCAGAGTCCAAATCACCAGTCAGCCCAGCAGCTCACCCATAAAACCCCCTACAGCTGAAGCTCCCATACAGACACTGCAATGCCTCACACACAGATTTTTTCCTTTCTTGTCGTACTGTATGTCCCTTTTCTCATCTCATTTCAGCTGAAGGACTCTGAAGCTTTGCTGAAATCACTGTTAGCTTTCACAGCAGCAGAGCCCAGAACGTTGATTCCATATGGATGAGGGGTGAGCGCACGTCGTGTTGGAGGAAAAGTTTCAAAAGTGCTGGAGAGGCAGAAAAAAAAGGTGTGGGTGGGAAGAGATGGACTTCAGCCCAGGTGCCCGAGTCAACCAGCAGCGAGCAGATAGCAGACGTACATGCAATACCAAGGTATTGCAAAAAAACGAGGCAAACTCACAACATCGTTGCAGTGCTTTCCACCAAGCACCCTGCAGAACAGTAATGCGTGGGTGGCTTGAGCTGTACTCACAGAAGGCAATAACTTGATCAAAGCGATTGTTTTCTCTGGAGATGCAACAGGGTGACTATCAGCCAGAGACAACAGAAGGTCATGGCGACGACAAGCAGCAGACATTTGTATAGAAGAGAGATGCCGTGAACTGATGCATAGCTACATAAACAGGCACTTCAGATTTGTTCTAGCAGGAGGTTTGATTCAAGTCAGTGCACACAGCTGCTTTACTGTTCTGCACACACACATTAATGTGCATGTGCATGTTAGAGATGGGTCAGGAGGAGGGGGGACTAGTCATCCACCGACTGATTAGCTGATTTGTGAGGTCAACTAGATTTAATATATTTAGCAGCAGTGCTTTCAAGGGAATGAATTTAGAGGAGCAACTTTTCAAGGATTTATGTGGTTTATTGCAGTTTGCACTGGGATGCAAAGGGGGTGCTAAGGAGTGGAGAAGTAACAAAAACATTACATAATTCACTGTTAATAAAGTAAAATGATAAATGTTTTATCATTTCAGATTTAATCCGACTTACATCAAAATACAACTTGACAATGTAATTCCTTCTAGATAATTTTACACATTTATTATATATATTTTGTATTTAAAGGGATAGTTCACCCAAAAATGGAAATTCTGTCATGTCGTTCCAAACCTGTAAGACCTTTGTTCATCTTCGGAACACAAGTTAAGATAATTTTGATGAAATCCGAGAGCTTTCTGGTTTGGAACGACATGAGGGTGAGTAATTACAGTCAAGATTTTTATTTTTGGGTGAACTGACCCTTAAACATATAAATATAAATGGATCTTTGTATGTAAGATAACATAAGATTTGTGACATCAAAAAGTCCCTTGTTTGTTCTGTGTTGTCTTTCAAGTTGTATCTCTAAATTCATCCTTTTTAAAGCACAGCTGCAAAGCACCAGCTGTGTAACAAATCCACAGGCCTCAGCAATAAATTTCAAGACAATTAGTGACGGATTTCAAATCGCCTGCTGTGAGCAATGTACCTGTTATTATGAGTAATCCATAAGTCTCTGTTTTTTTGGTGAGGAATATGAATATTTACTGCAATAATAGTTTTGTGCAATAAAATACTTTTAGCTTATATGATACATAATATTTTGCTAATTGCATCCAATCTTTGTTTTTGTTAAATGTTGTTTGTACACATACAGACAAATGACTTCAACCATTATAATGTGTTTTGCTCTGTTTTTAACTACAACCGTAACATTTTTTAAGACAACGTGCCAAGTTAAATAGTTGAACTATTAGAAATGTGTCTCTGGCAGGGTGGATATGTCTTTTTAAATTAAAGTTTAATTCCTGAATTCAAATAGAGTTCGCAAACAGAATATAGAAATGCAATTTGAAAGTAAGGAAAGTAGAATTAAAAGTAATTGAAATCCATATAACTGTTACTTTTAACTGTAAAAGTGAAGTGTATCAAGACAAACTGTGAAAATTGGCTTGGCATAGATAGATAGATAGATAGATAGATGAAAGTATGTAGTTTTTCACTTCCCTAGTGCATCTAATTATAACAAGACAAGAGGGAAGGTACATGTATTGGCGATTGTCACATCTGATGGAAATATGGCAATTGGCATGTGTTTCTTTGATTTGCAGACGTGATAGCGTGCGCTAATCATTTCGCACATCTGCAGTGTGCAACGTGTTTATTAGCAGTAATTATGCAAATTACTTTCCTTCATTTTCCCTATCTCCTCCACCCATGTGTAATTTGCCCAGTAATGAGCGGCAAGTTGGATTTGAGCAGAGGAAACACTAAATTAAATCTCCTCTAAATTATTAATCAATTGAATTAACTCAAAGACCAATCATTTATTCCCAAATGGAATTAAAGTCATTCTCAAACAAACAGAGCTACTGTAGATGAACTACAGTCTAAGAGCGAGTCTGTTTCCATGGCCACACCATAACAGTGAGGTCGCCATCCACTTCTTTGTGCTTTAAGAAGGGCCGCTGCTGGCCAAATGGGTGCCCTAAGCAGGACTGTATTGTTGTGCCCCCTCTCTCAAATATTATGGAAGTAAAAAAAACAACAACAACAACAAAAAACCTACTATAGGGGTCAAAATAGAACTTTAATAAAATACAAAAGTAAATAAATAAATTTTAATTAAATTGTATTATGTACAAGTTAGCCTACAATTGTAGCTCTAGACAGTTACCAAGGCTATGATTTTATTAATACAGCTGTCTGACTGATTTTATAAGCATTCAGAAATCACGTGAAAGAAAATTAAGCAGTTTTTTGATAAAACCATGGTTAATTTTTGTAAGGGTTGTAATGTCCACATGTTTTTTGTTGAAGAAATTATAGAGGCTGTGTCATCTATAGCAAAAAGGTGGCCAAAAATGAAAGATTAAGTGTATATTTGAATTAGGGCTGCATGATTATGACAAAAATCATAATTGTTGATTATTCCCTTGAGATTATAATTGCGATTATTAATAACGATTATTTTGAACAGATTTATGCCATTGTTTGAAGCTGCATGCCATATTTTTATATAATATATATATATATATATATATATATATTAAAAAAGGCTGAAAACACTCTTCCTGAACTTTTATTGCTTTTCTATAGCATTGAGCCTCAAATGTCAACTGTACATTGGTTTGGTTTCTTCTTTAAACAAAAAAAAGGTACAATTATGCATAGTATAATAATGTTATACTAAAACTAAAAGAAAAAAAAATGAAAAAATGGTTTACTAAAGCTATATTTCATTTACAATTAAACAGATGAAATTTCAAATTACAGTAACATTTTACTTTGGGCATTGGGCAGTCGTGGCCTAATGGATAGAGAGTTGGACTTGTAATCTGAAGGTCGTGGGTTTGAGTCTCAGGTCCGGCAGGGATTGTAGGTGTGGGAGTGGTATAGCCTCTCTACCACCCTCAATTTTCATGACTGAGGTGAGACCCTTGAGCAAGGCTTTAGTCCCAACTGCTCCTGGGTGCCAGCATTGGCTACCCACTGCTCCAGGTGTCGTGCACTTGGTTGGGTTAAATGCAGAGGAAAAATTCCAAGTATGGGTCACCATACTTGGCCACACACCACACCAACACCAACCCCCCCCCCCCCCCCCCACTTACAGTACAATTTATATTATCAGGGCTCCAGACTAACATTCGAGAGCATGATTTGGTAGCACTGAACATGTAATATTATAAGTTTTGTCTCTTAGAAATGCACATTAGAACAGGAGCTTGAGTTCAGAGTAGCAGGAGCTCGAGTTGGGATGCAGATGTACATTTGACAGTAACATTGTGAAAACTGTAACCGCCTCATCTTTTATACATAACCAAAAGTACAGCACCTCATTACCATGGTAAAAAAGTAGCCTAACTATATGGTTCCTATGGTGTTTGCATTGAAAAACAGTAGCCACATTCAGTCGATTACAAATCCACATCAACTGATAGAATAATTATCAAAATAATGTAATTATATTCCATTACTCCTTTAACATATTTAGTATATTAATAATATAATAATACTCAAAATGAATATCCTACTTTTCTGCCACCTATGGTAATTGTGGGTGATTTGTGGACTGAAATGTCTTCTAACTGGATCGTTGTTGCACTGTTTCTGCTGCTTTCTGCATCAGTGTTGATGAGCTCCGATTTATTTGGCTTTAAACTAGTTTAAATTAAAGAGAGGTGATTTGTACTGGAGAACTCTGCGCTGAACTCGAGTGCTTCTTACTGTATTTCACAGCGTTGTTTAGTGTGTGATAGCGACTGGTCACTGTAATAAACGCATACGCTCTAAGCTCGCGCTGCGCTGTCTTCTTTTGAGGTGATCGGATAAAAGGTCAGTGTGGCGCGCAGTTCAAACGAGTACCGCTATTTTGTTCCTCTTTTGACACGTTTGGCGTTTAACATCTATCATGCACAACAAACTGACAACGACTATCAGTTAGACAAAATGTCTTTTATCCAGTGTGTTTGAGTTTAAGCCCCGCGCTGCAAACACCTCTTAAGCACACAGAATAATGCAAGTGGGCATTTTTAGTTGTTTATTTATTTTTGTAATCGCGGCTTTGAACGATTATGTAATCGTGGCATCCATAATCGTAATCGCGATTAGAAATTCGATTAATTGTGCAGCCCTAATTTGAATTAAATGTTTGGTCAATAGCCTATTAAACAAGGATTTGATCATCCTGTTAAGTGTAACAGCAGCAGTTACCAGGCCTTTGGCTCCCTTTGCAGGCATTTGTAATAACATGTAATGTACATAAATAGTTTATTTTGTATTAGCCAACATTAGCCGTATTTGAACAGTTATTCTATGAAACCATATAAATATTAATTAGCCAATCATTACTGCCTCATTGTTTTTATATAATGCATTGTAAGTCATTTTAAAGGCTGTTGTTGGGTTAGGTTTTTATAACCACAAAAAATATTATCTTAATACTTCTTTGTAAATTATTATTTGAAGAAACAAAACCATGGTTAATTTGCGGTTACCGTGGCTACAAGAACCATGATTTTTGGTTTTATTTGTGTTAAAACCATGGCTAATTTTCGTAAGGGAACATGGAAAGTCAGAGAGAATATTAGATGCGTTGGTGGTGGGGAAATTATTACTGACATTAAAACACATTATTAATATCAACAGCCAAAAAAGTTTCACAGGGTTATGAATATACCTGGAAGTGATGCACGGGCTTCATCTTTTTTTTTTTTTTTTTTCTCGGTTCCGGATTGCTGATGTCTTTTCACGGGTATAGTTGTCCATCAATTATGATCATTTGCATTCAGCTGCAAACATGATGTGCGAGCGGTTGCGGGTGCGGGAATGGCGCGTCACAGTTTTTTTTTTTTGGAGCCACTGGGATGGTGCCCACCGGGAGTTGGTGCCCTACGCAAACTCTGAGTATAGGGAGCGGCGGTACTGGCTTTAAGGATCCTTAAACTGTATGTGGATTTTCAGGCTGGTTTTTCACAAGCTGAAGGTCTCCCGGAAGGAACTGTGTGGCTTTGTGCGTGAGATTGGGCTTGGCACCAGATTGGAGTAGCCTGAAAAGAGAAAATAATGAATCAATGTGGGCAGGAAAAAGGAAGGGCATTGGCAGCCCAGATGCTCTGCTGCGCTTTCAAAGCTTTTTAGAGAACTGATTAAGCTGTGGTCTAATGAGCTGCAGTGTCCCTCCACTGTTTCGGTCCTTTGTTCTTTTCATTTCAGAAATGAAAAGCAAGGCTTTGATTGAAACCAACCTAACCTTTGTTCTTCTCACTGCTAGAGATTCTCCTTATTTATCTCTGCGCACCAACCAGAACTGAACACGGCTGCTGAAATGAAGGTACAATTTTGTTTGAAATGGAAATGATGCATAAGTGATCCTGGGCTTTCCGGTCATCATTCCAGAGTCGTACCATGGTATCCTGCGCTTGGGAGATGTCGCAGTGTTTGGTTGTTAGACGGTTTTTCTGTAGAGCTTTTCAGATTTGCAGGCCATGCCAGAAGGATTATTCAATGCTGCGTTGTTCAAGAATAGTGGCTTTTGATTTATGAGTAAAACAAAATAACACATTCACAGTCATACCTCAGATGAGTTTTTTTTCATGTTTAATATTATACATTTTTGATGTTTAATAATAGATTTTTATTTTGAATATTATAACTAATATTATTTATTTTTGACATTTAGAATTTTGTTTATATTTAATATACATTTTTTATTTTTAACATTAAGGGCCAGATTTACTAAACAGGGCAAATTAGCATTAGAGCGCAATTCCATAAAAGTGCCGATTAACAATGCGCACATTAAAGAACACAGACGCAGCCAGATCATTTCCATAATGACCAGCGCAATCTATCAAGAGCAGTGCAAATAACCGCCTGCTTTAAGACATGCTTTTTTTGGCTGTTAAATAATGGCGCAAAAAACTGTAATTTGGCGAACGCAAACGTTAGTAAATCAAGTTGCGTGATTCATTTTAATACTCTCCTGCCATCATTTTTTTTGATCTGAAAGGGAAACTCCTACAAATGCATATTCAGTAAGGTCAGGCACAAAAATAACTATGTCCACACCTTTTCAGCTCTAATTCTTCACTGCGCGTCTTTAGTAAATCCTGACAGTACTATTTTAACGCCAGAAGACGGTTGGCACTGACATGAGCTGTTAGTAAGTCTTTTAAAAATGTATTTTTAAATATTTAAAATTATAGTAATATTTAAAATATGTATAATATACTGTATCATCAAATATTTAAAGATACATTATAATATACATTTTATGTTTTATATGTGGTATTTTTAATATATTATCACTTAGTAAAGCTGTATATTAAAGAAAAGTTTACTGAAAATTTATTCACCCTGTAAGATGTAGATGATTTTGTCTTTCATCTGAAAAGATTTGGATGAATTCAGCATTACATCACTTGCTTACCAGTGGATCCTCTGCAGTGAATGGTTTCCATCAGAATGAGAGTCCAAAAAGCTGATAAAAACATCACAATTTCTTTAATAATCAGTTAATATATATATATATATATATATATATATATAGGGATATACATAGTGCCTCCCACAGTCACTGTAGTTGTTTTTGAAGAGCAAAAGTCTATAAGAATTTTCTAATTACATTTTCAATTCTACATTTAGCAAGAACGTAAACCCTTCCTTGTTCTGCTCGTTGAAAGTACTAGCTCATGTATTCAAGATTTGAAAGGAATAAATAAAGAAATAAAAAAATAAACCAAACTTACCCACGCAGTCCCCCAGCTTCCAACTTTCTATCCAACTCCAAAAAGCGAATCTCTGGGAGTCATGGCTGTGTCAGTATCTAGTGTGACATCTAGAGTTCTTCAAAGTTTTGTAAGTGGTGAAAACCAATGTGTTCAAATGACTCGCAGAGATTTGCTTTTTAGAGATTTTTTTAGAGGCTGTGTGCGTACTTCTTCTATTTCATTATACTTTCTTGAATACTTGTGCTAATGAGAATGTGTGTCATTTATTTTACTTACTTTCCTTTTAGTTTTTATTTTAATTTATTTATGTAATTTACTTTACAGACTCTACTCATACATCAAAACCACTCTTCTAGAAACTCTGTAGGGAACCCGTGCTTTGAAAATGCTAATTTGCTTCCAGGTTTTAAACTGAACAGCTGTAGCCTAAGCAACAAACAACACAAAGCTTTTTTCAAAGTAAAATCTTAACATCACCATTGTGTGCTTTGTCAGGTTCAATATTTGAATGCTTCAGCGAATGTTTGAGGTGAAACCTGTATATTCTATCACATGTCAAAGCAACAGATTGAGAAGGTTATCCTTTTCATCCACTTTCATTTTCTCAGTAGTTGGTTGGTGCTCCACGCTGACATCCCTGTGCATGTGGGATGTGCAATCTCTGAGAAATCCTTTGCCTGCGGTATTGATTAATTGTCCAATCTTCGTGCTTCTCGCTGCACTTGAAACCTGTTAGTCATCCCTCACAGAGACCTTATATTTTAGTCTTTCTCTGTACTGTATAAATATACAAATATACTCTTATCTTTGCTCTCAGTTCACTTTCTACATCTCATTACCGACCACTTTCCACTCATTTAAGATGTAATACTAAGAAGTACACCTACTCAGCCATATTCTTGAGAGGACTTGAAGTCTTTCACTGTAGTTATTAATTTCATGACCTTTGGAAGAGTGTTCCGTAGGACATGTACTGAATGCAGAAAACAGCCTGCTTAATAATCTCAGCCTAACAATCATATATTCCATTTTTATAGTTCATATTTTCTGACAGCAGATGCACCAGTGCATCATTTTTTAGGACACAGCCTCATGATGTTAATTTAGTTGATGAAATTAATAATAAAATTTTATGTAGATTTTTTTTTTTTTTAAGTGAAAAGACAAATCAAGATTGTACTTCAATATTAGTGAACATGATTTTAATTAATACATACTGTTGATGAAAATATGTGACCCTGGACCACAAAACCAGTCTTAAGTCGCTGGGGTATATTTGTAGCAATAGCCAAAAATACATTGTATGGGTCAAAATGATTGATTTTGCTTTTATGCCAAAAATCATTAGGACATTAAGTAAAGATCATGTTCCATGAAGATATTTTGTAAATTTCCTACTGTAAATATATCAAAACTTAATGTTTAATTAGTAATATGCATTGCTAAGAACTTCATTTGGGCAACTTTAAAGGCGATTTTCTCAGTATTTTGAGTTTTTTGCACCCTCAGATTCCAGATTTTCAAATAGTTGTATCTCGGCTAAATATTGTCCAGCTTTCAGATGATGTATAAATCTCAATTTTGAAAAATTGACACTTATGACTGGTTTTGTGGTCCAGGGTCCCATATGATGGTAAAAATTTAGGCAGTATATCAGCAGGTTTTCTAAATAAAACTGAAAAAAATTGATGTTGGATTTACAATTTTCAATTTATGAGTAAAATAAAGTCTGTGGTTAACATTACTTGAAGAGACACATACATTGTCATTCCTCAGATATTTTATAATAAATTTTTGACATTTAATACTATTTATTTTATATTAAACATAATATATTTTAATCTTATATATTTTTGACATTTTATACATTTTGTCTATATTTTTCATTTTTATATAAAAATGTAAATATTTAGAAAATTGTAAACAAATTATTACTTTGAAACCATTTTAATTCAGAAATTGCTAGTAAATTTCACAAAAGTGCAAAGAAACAGCAAGTAACATTGAGTTAAACATGAAATTAAAAATTTTTCTGCATGAACTGAAATACCATTTTCTTGTAAAACATACTCTAATAATCTTTGTTTTATTTACAACTTTGGAAAAAAAAAACTTTTATATATATATATATATATATATATATATATATATAATTTTTTTTTTTACAAATTTTTTTACAAAAATATTTTGAAAGTTTGCTTACCATTTGCCTCATATTGTTCACATTATTGTGAACTAAAATGATATTTTTAAATTAAATATTCCGTTTCATGAACATGAAACCTCTAAATGTTGACTTTTAAACTGTATGACTGAAACAAAAATCTGTTTAAAATTATAATCTGTGGCCTGCTCCCTGCTGGCCATCAGAAGAAACAGTGATACGGGTAGCTGTGCTTCGAGAATCCCATAAAATTAAAGTCAAGGCTCATTGTTTATTGTTAGGAGCACCAGGTAATGATTGAAGAGGAAAAATCGTAGCTGTGCTGCAGATGAGACCTGTGCCCGCCGTCTCAGTACGTGCTGTGTCATATATTATGTGGCTCTCTCTCCGCTCTCTGAGTGCTTGCAATGTGGTGGATGACATTTTGAATGCAATATATCTTCCACTTCAACCGTTCGATTTCTTCTGAAAACACTCAAAGGCTCATTCCTGGAAATGTTTAGAGATTGATCCTATTATTCCTTTATTTGCAACCATAGAGAATATACAATATTACAAATTGTATTTGTTCATATACTACGTCAGTTGGAGGACCTAATCTAATCTAAGATACTGCAGCTAAAATTGGAATGATCTTTTAGATTATTAGATTTACATGTATTGGTATTCTGAAGCATTAAGATTTTTTTTTTTTTTTTTTTTTTACAATACCTTACAATAATAATAAATATAAAAAAGTTTATGAATTTTTGATGATAATGAATTTCAATTTTAATTAAATTTAATTTTTAAAAAAATTTTCAATTTAATTTTTGTAGTTTTTGTATTTTGCATATTGTTGTTATGTTTTTGTTATTGCTACTCTGTACAGTGACCTTGAGCTTGGGAAATGTGCTTATTAATTAAACATTACTATTATTATTATTATCATTATCAGTAATAATAATACATTTGCATTATAAAACCTACATTTTCACAAATGCATATAACCACAATTATAATGCTTACCTATTCATGTCATGAAGCCATTAAAACAATATGAAACATGAAATTATACATTTATTTTCAAAGATAAAAAGTGGCACCACTAGCATCACCTACTGAATATGGAAAACTAATAACTGTTTCTAAACAGGTTTCTTGAAACACACTCCCTGTCTGCCATTGGTCGAGCGAAAATATAGCCCTGCCCAAAAGTGATGCCTTTAGTTGAGCCAAGATGTTAGGTCAGGATATGTTTTGGGCCTTTAAATGAATTATATAAACTGGCTTCAAGTGTTATTAAACTTAGTTTTGAGTATTAGTTTATGTTTACCTGCAAACAGCATTTTATTGGTGAGTATTGTAGCATTCACATAAAAGACTAAAGTAACATCCTGACTGTATTCTGAAGGCAAGTTATTTTTAAATTTTTGGATTAAAGGGATAGTTCACTTTGAAATTAAAATTTGATATCTATCAGCTTACCCCAAGGGCATCCAAGATGTAGGTGTCTTTTTTTCTTCAGTAGATCCAATTTTGATATTTTTAGGTCAAACCGTTCTAGTCTGTCAGTCATATAATGGCAGGTATAGGTCACTGTCTCTATAAGAGGGAAAAAGAACATGCACAGAGAAATCCAAATTAAACAATTCCCCATCGTAACTACACATTGATGGCCTAAGACACGAAACGAGCGGTTTGTGTGAGAAAACGAACAGTATATATAGCGTTTTTTACCTCTTGTACACAACCATGTCCAAGTGATCTGAGTGCGCGCACACATCCGGTGTGCGCGCGCTCTGGCGCGAGAGATCACTTCCGGCGCACATACACGTCACACACCAGATCACTTGGACATGGTTGTGTACAAGAGGTAAAAAACGATATAAATACTGTTCGTTTTCTCACACAAACCGCTCGTTTCGTGTCTTAGGCCATCAATGTGTAGTTACGATGGGGAATTGTTTAATTTGGATTTCTCTGTGCATGTTCTTTTTCCCTCTTATAGAGCCAGTGACCAATACCTGCCATTATATGACTGACAGACTAGAACGGTTTGACCTAAAAATATCAAAATTGGATCTACTGAAGAAAAAAAGACACCTACATCTTGGATGCCCTTGGGGTAAGCTGATAGATATCAAATTTTAATTTCAAAGTGAACTATCCCTTTAAGTAGGAATCAAGGAGATTTAATGAATATAGACAGTACCTGTTGTTCAGTGATATTTCTGTAGTGTTTTGTTCTTGTTAGCATGTATCTGCTGAGACAAATGTCATTAGCGTCAGAGAAAAGACAAGTGGAGGAAGCATCTGGCTGAGAACAAGAAAGAGACGCTGGAGATTGAGACAAGTTCACCTTTCTTAAGGGTTCGCTTCTTTCCTAAATCGTGACCTTTGAAGTATGTGGAGACAATATGACAGCACGTGTGCTGTGGTCCAGCTATATTAACTGTATTGAAGCAAGCATGTGCTTGTGTATTTGCGTTTCTTCACAAGGTTTTCACATGTAATCACTGTGGTATCATTTGTGTGTTTTACATGTTTGGCTGAATTTGTGAGGGTCAGATATTTAGAAATGTCTTCATATATATTGTGAAACATAAATCAGACAGTTGAGGTTGAGTTCAACAATGTCATTAAGTTTTTGTGAGGGTTAGGTTTAGGGGTGTCATATAGTAGACCTAAATAGTACTATTCAGAGCTGGGTCCTGTAATTGCAAACTTTATTTGAATAATCTGGATATAAATTCTTAAAAACCTTAAGATTGACATTTTAGTGTTTTAAGCAGCGTCACACCCTGAATCTAGAGGCTTATGAATATATTCCCATGTTAAAAGTCAACTAAACGTGATCAGTTAAAAGTAGACTGAGAACACATATTTTTATCTTGTCCTCCAAGTGTCTTGCACATAGTTAAAAAAAATTGCGAGATAATTATTTCATAGGTAATTAAAATGTGCCAAATGAATTGTAATCGAATTAAATGAAATCGAAATAAGAAATTAAAAAAATGCAGAATTGAATCAAATTACATTGGCAAATGTGTATTGTTGTGTGCTATAAATCGTAATATAAATGAAAGCCACTTCTGTCAAAGCTGTGGCTTCACTAATATAGCTTTGTCTTGTGTGTGTGCGTGATTGATTGTGACTGGAGTGTTTTTCACCGTATTGGATAATGAACGCAGAAAAGCACGGATCACTCACAGGGGAAGAATTGATGTGCACCTCCTCAACTCTGAGAGCATGGAGGAGTTTAGCTGGCTGGCTAATTGCCTGATTAAAATATGAAGGCTGCATGACGCTCATGGAGCTGATTGACTGCTCTCCATACTGATGGAGATGTTCATCGCTGTGTTTGCACAATAATGCATGCAGACATCTACCAAAGCCCTCGGTCCATCATGCGAAGGTACGACACTTGCGTTTTACACGTTTCCAGACTGAACTCTGGCTGTTAGATGCCATATAATGTCATTTCTTTTCCCAGTGCCCTTTTGTTTTCCCACTCAACCAATGGTGTAAAGCTGAAATCAGCTGAAATTGTCTCTGAAGAGCTCATGCCCTCTGCCAACTCAGTCTTTTTCGGTTCTTGTCTCAGAATAGCTGATAAATGTCAGGTGCGGTATTACATCCTCCTCTGCACACACAGAATTAGCCCCTTGCATTAGTGCTGTGGGTTATTTATTTCTGCTCTTGCTGGACTGACACTCTAATCCAGGGAGAATAGAGACAACATTAACGTCAACCTGTCTGTTCCCTTATGTGTTTTAGGGGGAGGGAGGGGTGACGGAATAACCTTTGCACTGACAAATCACAGCTTCTTTACGACTGCCTGCCTGCTCACCGCATTAGACCGCTGTCAAAACTGAACAATGACTCCGGTGCCTTGAGGTACATGTGGTCTGCACTTGCGGTTTTGTTATTTGGTGATTAGTTGTAAAGCAGACTTGGGAAATGGATAAGAATAACTCTTGTAAAAGGGATCCTGATCGCAAAGTACTTCACTTTTGGATGCTAGGAATAGTTTGCTAAAAAATGAAAATTTGCTGAGCGTTTACTTATCCTCAGGCCATCCAGGATTGTAGATGAGTTTGTTTCTTCATCAGAACAGATTTGGAGACATTTAGCATTACATAACTTACTCAGTAATAGATCCTCTGCAGTGAATGGGTGCCGCCAGAACACCAAATGTGTGTTGTAAGAAACAAATCCATCAAGGCATTTTAACTTCAAACCATCGTTCTGACCAAAATATGAGCTCGTAATCTATAACAACACTTCCTCCAGTGAAAACGTTCATCAAAATCCACCAGCATATTTGCTTAGAACTGTTTTGGTTATTTCTTTTCTTGAGATGACTTTTTCATTGGAAAAACAATATTATGGACTCGTATTTGGCCAGAAGCAACGGTTTGAATTTAAAATGTCTTGATGAATTTGTTTATTATAAACACTCAGCTTTTCTCTTTATGAGACTTTATTTGATAGACTAGGGTCATGTGGGTTACATGTGTTTTATTGTGATGTTTTTATCAGCTGTTTGACTCTCATTCTGACGGCACCCATTCACTGCAGAGGATCCATTAGTGATGTAAGGCAAAATTTCTCCAAATCTGTTCTGATGAAGAAACAAACTGCAGTGAATAAATTATTAGTAATTATCAGTAAATTTTCTTTTTGGGTGAACTATTCCTTTAGTGAAATGCTAAGTTGAAATATAGACTTTAAAAGACCTAATTTAACCCTAATTTAATAGTCTAGTCTCAAACAGAAAACTATGCCAGACGTTTTGAAGGATATAAATATGCACCAGTGCGTGGCAGAGTCAACATTTGCTCAGAAATAATTGTTGCCCCTCTCCTAGCATCATGCAGTGTATCATTACAGGAGAGGTCCAAGACCCCTCTTTTCTCAGAAAGTCTATTTATAGAAATTCATTTAGATCTGTTTGCAGTGGGCTTGCCATCACGATAGAGAATGGACATCATCTGGGTTTGTTTTCTTTTTTTTCCCCCCTCTCCACAGATTACTGGTTACAGATAACAGACCTGCATCACCCCGCCATCAGTCTGGTGTTGCTATGTGCTTTGTAGAAGTGTTGCACTGACTTAAGCAACCTTCACATATTGAATTAAATCTGGTTTCCATGGTGAGCAGCAACAGTGCTCATAATCCCAGAGTGCTTGATTTAATTGCAGATTGAATCAAAACAAAGTAATGATGCACGGAAATAACGGATAAAATGCACCGTCAGGCTATTTTTAGCAGCAGTGAAATATCTTTCGTGGCTACCCGCAGAAATAGCAAGATCTCATTTAAACATGCTGGATTAGTATAGTTATCTTTTCCTGTATGCACTGTGATCTTATTGAGCTGCAATCATTAGAGTAAATGATTGGAATTTTTGAGGAAAATAAATTTCACTTCAGTAAGGGATGGTTTGAATTATGTCTTTGTTTGCACTGAACTCTAAACTAATTTTGCTGAGCCCAGAAATTAACAGAAGACACAAGACAGAAAGACCAGAAGCAAGGGAGGAAAGCAGTGAGCAATAAAGCGATAGAGTGAGGGAAAAAAGAGAATTAAAAAAAAGATTTTCCTTTGCCAGTTAATTTTTGTTAGTGCTAGAGGCCATTTGGAAATGTACTAAGTCATTTACTTGACTTAATTGCTTTTAAATTTAAGATTAATAACAATTTTTTTTCCTAATGCCATCAGAAATTGATGTAACCCAATTTTAGAAGTGCTGTCTGAAAGCTGTAGCTTAATTATATTTTCTATGCCAAAAAAAAATGTTTAAAGCATTGTAAGATATTTTTAGCCTAATAATCCAAAACGCTTGTATTGTGAGTTTACTGGGAAGCCTGGTGGTCAGTACACTCTTATGCTGTGCATGTGTTTGCTTGTGTGAGTTTGTGTTTACCTGTTTGTGGGCCGTTAGTGGCAGACGTGGTTTGGATTCCTGATTTTTAATTGGCCCTGGCAGACATTCAGAAGACATTGAATTACTGTGTTTAGCATAACAGAGGGACAGACTGCAGCCCCAAGAGTGCTGTTAGTTCTTATAGAGGGTATTTATCATTCGTAAGAAGGTCTGTGCAAAGAGCGAGTTAGATATATAGAGAGAGAAATGAAAAGAGAGAGGAAACATTAATGTTTGCATATGGTTGGAAATCCACAGTGACCGTTCAATGAGAGCAATAACATAGATTTAGATTTTTCATTTGAGCTCTGATTGTGCTGAATAAAACCTTACTGGAGGAAAAAACTTAAGTTGGGCTATGTTGGGTGGCTTTTTTTTTTTGTTGCTCTTTTATAGAAATGCACATATATTAAAATTCTGGTCAATGCCAATAAATGACCAAAATAAAAGTTTCAAATTCTATAAATTAATAATAAACATTATATTAATTTTAAGATTTACTAACAATTAATTTTAACAGTTTAATTACATTTTGAGCATTTTTAAATAAGCAATATGGTAAAGATACAATGCCATTCAAAAGTCTGAGGTTTGTGAGATTTAAAAAAAATGTTTTTGAAAGAAGTGTTGTTATTTTTTTTATCAGAAACAGAGTAAAAATAATATGTGAAATACTAATACAGTTTAAAATAGCTGTTTTGTATTTTAATATATTTTAAAATGTAATTTATTCCTGTGATGGCAAAGCTGAATTTTCAGCAGACATTACGCCAGTCTTCATTGTCACATGATCTGTCAGAAATCATTTGAATATGCTGATTTGGTGCTCAATAAACATTTTTTTTTTTTATCAATGTTGAAATCAGTTTGGCTGCTTAATATTTTTGTAGAAATGGTGTCAAAATTCTATGATAAATAGAAAGTTCAAAAGAACAGCATTATAAATGTTTTCACTGTAACTGCATCTTTGCTGAATAAAGAATTAATTTCTTTAAAAAAATCCTACTGACCCCGAATGTTTGAATGGTAATGCATCCCTACTGTTGGAGGTTTAGTTGGTCTGGCAGTCTGTCCAGGCTAGTTTAGCACGTCAACCAGCTGGCACCAGAACTGAATCTGCTAATAAGTGGCAAAAACCACATTATAAATATAAACAATTTTTTATAGATGTAAAATCAGTCCTACAGTTGTATTCATCCCTCAAACTACAATCAATTTTTCAGTGTGTGAATTGTTTGTTAATCTCAATTGTATATGGATGCTTTAATGAAGGATTAAGCACTCTAGGAGGTAGGAAACCATAAGGAAAATCTGGGCCCCAAAACCCAAACTGGAAAACAGAAGACTGTAGCTTAGCCAGCAGTCAGGATGAATGCTGCTGAGGAGTAAACAAATTATCATGTGGCATTCTCAACAGTCAGCTTTGTGATACCCCATGCCATCTTCACAGTTCAGTAGCACAGAGCTGTCCTCACAGCTGTTGCATGAGAAGGTGCCGAAACTACAGTGATGAAAGACATTTACAAGAGGTGCAAAGTGATCTCTCCAGGCCAGGGTTGTTGTGTGTGTAGATCGACAGAGAGAGCAAGAATTTGTCCAATTAACAAAAATACCAAAGCTTGACATTTCTTGGTGCGTCCAGCATTTGTTTCTTCCTGGAAATGTCACTCATTTGAATAGTTCACAGAATCCACAATGAATTATTACCACCAGGAAAGAGCCTTATTTTTAGACCCCGCCATAGAGATGAATGCATTATGTATGAATCCTCAAGCCTGTAAGGTTACAATATTTATGACACCATGTGTTATCGTAATTACTTATTACACCGATATCATGCAAAGCCTCGTATTTTTAATACATGCTTTTTTGTTTTTGTGATTTTATAGAGCTTAGGAGAAAATATTCTTGTTTTAAAAATAATTATTTAAAAATAATAAGGTGTGACATTATTTAAGTGCACCATTTGCATTGGTTTAGCACCCAATTCGCTAAAGGAATTATGCAGATCAGCTAATAGTGCAAAATGTGTTGAAGTCATTTTCACAGTGCAAATCAAATCTTGCCAGCTGGTTCGGAGTGCCAAGTTGTGAAAATGCTGGTAATTGTACACAAATATCTAGGGATGCGCCAATATTCATAATACTCATAATTATTTTTATGCCATGGCTGATAACTGATAAATGACCAGTATTAAAAATCTTTACAGTTTTGCTTAAAATAAATACATTGTAAATCTAAAATCAGTAGTTACAATAGTAAAATCAATATTGTGATTAAGGGAAGCCTTTACCCAAAACTTTACTTACCCTCAGGCCATCCAAGATGTAGATGAGTTTTTCTTCATCAAAAGAGATTTGGAGAAATTTAGCATTATATCACTTGATTACAGATGGATCCACTGCTGTGAATGGGTGCCGTCAGAATGAGAGTTCGAAGAGCAGCTTAATGATGAATTTATTACAAACAAGCAGCTTTTTACTTCACAAGACATTATGTAACAAGATGTAACGCTAAATTTCTCCAAATCTATTTTTGTTTCTATTCTAATATTTTTATTTGCATTTGGTGCATTTCTGCAGCTGCAATAGCAAACAGAAATCGGCAGATGTTTAACAGTTCATAAAAGTCATGTTAGATACAGGCATTTATGCAAGCACATCTTATATTTTGCAGAAATTTAGCATTATATCACTTGATCACCGATGGATCCACTGCTGTGAATGGGTGCCGTCAGAATGAGAGTTTGAAGAGCCTCTTAATGATGAATTTATTACAAACAAGCAGCTTTTTACTTCACAAGACATTAATTGATGGACTTGAGTCATGTAGATTACATGTGTTTTATTGTGATGTTTTTAACTCTCCTTCTGACGGCACCCATTCACTACAGAGGATCCATTGGAGAGCAAGTGATGTAATGCTAAGTTTCTCCAAATCTATTTGTTTCTTTTCTAATATTTTTGTTTGCATTTGGTGCATTTCTGCAGCTGCAATAGCAAACAGAAATTGGCAGATGTTTAACAGTTCATAAAAGTCATGTCTCATACAGGCTTTTGTACAAGTACATCTTAAATTTTGCAAGGTGCATAGCAGATGTTTTGTTTTGAGGTGTTTTGTAGCTGGTACAGTAGCTTTGCAGCATTTTAATGTTAGTTTGAAGATGTTATGTCTTAGTTAATCATGCTGTGGTAAAAATATCTCCGTAAAGGCCGTGATTCAGCGTAGATCTGCATACAGAGAGCTGAGGTGCGAGGGTTCAGTGCATGAAAGATCAACAGATCGATAGTCAACAGCCGCTGAATGTTCTCCTTTGACAACGCTGCCTTCTCAGCGAAGAGCGAGTCTCTCATCTGCCTCTTCAGCACTCACTTCTATGCAACGAGTGCACAGTTAGAGCCAGTCGCATTATTTAATCAGGAGTGTGCTGTTTGTGTGCTGTCGTTAATGCACCCGGTGTCCACCATAGTCTGTCATGGCATTGGATGTAGACTGTTTTAATGGCCTTGCAGCTATATTGGGTATGCGGTGGCCCTTTCCCATCTCCGTTTTCTCCTCACGCTCGACTGCATCGTTCTATCTTTTCCTGAACTTCCGTTTTGCTCCTCGTTCAGTAATGCTTCCACTGGCTCTGCTCTTGCTGTTTGATTTCTTGATATGTGTGATTTATTTCACTGTTAAAGGAATATTCCAGGTTTACAAGTTAAGCTCAGTTGACAGAATTTGTGGCATAATGTTGATTACCCCAAAAATTAATTTGAAGGAAACCTGGAAACAAGTGAATTTTAGCACTTCTAGTTCCAAACAGGGAAAATGTTTTTAAATTAAGACTGAAAAGGTTGTGAGAAGTGGTGGTGACATTGAAGTCATGCAACGTTTAGTCATTTTTAGTTTTTTTTTTTTTTTTTTTTTTAATTCATAAAAGCTGTGTTCATTTGTAAAAATGATCGTGATGAGCAAAATGTGTTAGAATTGTAAACTTTTGTTATTCACAGAGATTATTTTCTGCAATAATACAAATCTATTGAAAAAAATCTAATTTGGTTTTTGTCAAGGGAGCAAGGGTGATGTTGTAACTTCCAAAATGCTATAACTGGAAAAATACATAATCGCTACAGCACTCTATTCTTTTTGGTGGTACTAGGAATTCCACACTTTACCCTTGAATTTGGTTCTTAATCTAATTTTTGAGAGCAGATGAATGAGCAGTCATCTGTAGAGCGAGTCAGAGATTAGGGTTGTCTGACAGAGGTACTGATAGTAACAGTGTGAGAGAGAGAAAGAAAGCCACTTATCACCTTTGCAGCCTATAAGCACTGTGCTAATTGTACCCGTTGCGCTGTATAATGTCAGTGTACACTTGGTGAAATCCCCTGACTGCTGCTATTTCTGATCGTTTGGAGCAGAAACGAGCCCCACGCACCTCCTTGGTTTAATAGCTGTGCTTAAGAGAACACTGAATTGCTGACTGCTGAAGTGTTAAGAGATGGAATGGAATATTAGCAAATTGCTTACACTGCAAAGACTGCAAGTAAACTGTAGAATATTACTCTTGTCACAAGACTTTACATCTTTACTTGTTAAATTTTGGGGGTGGCGTTTAGTTCATACGTTTATCATTGATTTAGAATGTTTTTTCGATTTTGTTATATAATAACTTTTGTCCAATAATTCTGTTTTTTCACTAATGTAAAGCTTAGTGCATTGTATTGGGGGATACAGTGGAATTGTAGTACGCTCTAGTTGTATTTTGTACACTTTTTTTGGCGAATTTGTCAGGTCAGGTGCAGAATACTGCATTCCGCAAAAATATTATAAGTACTATGCTAAATATAATGCAGCAAATTGTAATTTTTTAATTCACTGTGTTATAAATGTATACACCTCAGAATAATTTTATGAATACACTACAGTTCATTCAAGTTATTTATTTATTTATTTGATCAAAAATACAGTAAAACAGTAGTTGTGAAATATACAATTTAAAAATAACCTTTTTTAAAATAATTTTAATATATTTTAAAATGTCATTTATTTCTGTGATGGCAAAGCTGAAGTTTTACTCAAGTCTTCAGTAAATTTTTTTGTTCATGATTTTTCAGGAAATAAAAAAAAATCATATTTTAGCATTAAATTTAGTATTTAATTGAAATATATTTTAGATCAGTTTAGATTTTTCTTATGTTTATTAAGGTTTATACTTATGATAATAAGTCAGGATATTTTTGTTTAATAAAGCAGGGATTATGGAGGATACGGTTTTTAAGACAGAATGAGAGAAAGCTTTATAATTTCCAGCCAATTAAAGCACCTGTGTGCATGGAAGGAATCAATAATAAATCTCTCTCCACATCCCACCCAGCCGAAGTTACAAAACAGCTTATTCACACCGGCCACGAGGATCTATGAGACAAGCACTGAATAATTCATCGCTCTCCTCGACTACCAGGGTCTTCCTCACAGCTAACGCTCCAGCATGAGCTTGCATTATATGATACGCTTTTTTAATGTGTCTTGTTGATGTAGATTTTACATTCACCAAGCCCTGCATCACGACTCAATTCCCCTGTGTGTTTAGATGATGTCCTCTCCCACATAGTAGAAACAATAGCATGTTACGACCCTTATTAATGTAAAAAGAAATCAAGAATTAATGGAAAACATAATTAAAATGCTAGCTTTTCGTTTAAAGCAGCTCGGTTCTGTAAGTTGATGAGGTGACAGACAGCGAGAGCCACATCAGCACGAATAACAATGAGCAAGTGGGTTCTGGCCCCTTCTCTCAGACGCTGCCTGATCGCACACCCCATCTCTTTGTCTGTCTTCTCTTACATAATTCTGCTCCTTCTGCTATTTATATCACTTCTGTTTTCAGGGCTTTCCACAAGACACCCACAATTCTCCCTGTTTCTCCTGCCGTTGGCGCTGGAGGTAGGAAACTCGATAAAGAGTCATTCAATGCGATTATAGCTAATGAATTGGAAGAAATGGGACTGATGGACTGAGGTGAGATAAAGACTTATTGGTTGTAGCACCAAAGGGCTTGTTTACTGGGTGTTGAGCAGCGAACGTGGGTTTCCACATCTGTTTCCGACCAGAGTCACCCGTGAGGAGGGGGATACAATGGTGTCATGGTGGAACGGCTTTGGTTGTGTTCAAAGGGATGATTCAAAAAATGTGAATCGCGCTGCATGGCGTTAATTGTTAAATAAATCCTGTCATGTCACTGTAGGACACAAAAAAATAAATTGCAGTCGTGATAAACAGCATAATAAATGGAGTCCTGGCTAAACATTTTCTCAGTAAGAGTCTTTGAAATATTAGAAATATTCCACCTCCACAGTGTTGAAAACAATCATTTCCTAAAGCCATTGCTGGATATGTTTTTCTTTCTATTTTTTTTTCCACTAAAGTAGACATTGCCTGTACAGTATGCACTTTCCCTCCACCTTTTAAAATGTAAATATATTTGAAACATTTTCACATATATTTTAAAATGTTAAAACAATAATTGTATTATATGTATTATATATAATATATATTTAATGTATATAATTGTATATAATTACATATATCTAATTTTAAAGCAATATTTGTAAGGTATATATAATAAATCTATGTACATTTTAAAAAATGTTTTCAATATATAATAAAATAATGTATAATAATATGTAGTTTTTAAATTTATTATTATTAATATATACTTAAAAAATGTACTTATTAATAAAATCTATATATATATATATATATAAATAGAGAGAGAGATTTTAAAGCTTCTTTTTCTCCTTTCTCTTCTTTGATTTTATTATTTATTTTCTTTTGATGTTAGGATGCTTTATTGCGTTACTCATGTAGCATTTTGACCCATGACATTTAAATGCCACCTGCGGTTCACCAAATCAACTTCCAGACCGTTATCGGACACGGCTGTACACTTGCTTCCATTGTCAGCGCCAATATGCTGTGAGCACCCAAGTATCCATCAAGACGAGGTGAAGGTTAATTACATTGTGACAGTAATTACACAGTCCTGAGGACAGATATCAGACAAGGCTCGCATGACATCGATAGCCGCGATATTATCTTCCTTTTCTTTCCACTGGCCCTTTGAAGATTTCCCTCAATTTATTTCACCATCTCCCACCTTCTTTACACAGTGGGGTTTTGTTTTCACAACAGTAATAGAATTCAGGAATCATAAAAAAGCCAGCATAATGCCTTTGGGTGAGAATTGGAATTATGCAAATTAGTCTCTGGACGTGAGTAATTCATTAGCGCCTGGAATATAACAAAGATATTCGGCTGCTGCTTCTTTCAGGGATTTAAATTGGGTTATAACTTTTGCAGACAGGTTATGTTTCATATGATTTACTCAAGAGCTCATTTACATGTATTTCATTAACAACGGTACATTGTGCTTTGTTTTACATCTCATGCCTGTCATTACAGGTTAAAACATACCTGGGCTTCCTATGCATATGTTGATGCTGTTATTTTTATGAGTCAAGTTGAACACCTGTGATCAATTATGAGAAAACATTTTCCTGAACAGCAATTTCAAAATGTTCAGAAATGCAAGGCAAAAAGTATTACATCATCAGTATTTAAATGAAGTAATTGTCATTCAGAGCAAGTACACCGTTTTTCTATGTAAATTAGACTCATTTAGAGATGACAATCATGAAGAATTTAATGGTTCTAGTTCCAATTCATCTTAATGATTGATGTCCCTTTATGGTTCCAGTGACTCTTTTAATACTCTTGTTAAGGAATAAATATTTGGAAAAATAAATACAGTTCCATGGCCAACAAATGAGATAATTTCAAAGACAAATCATTTTAAAAAAACAATTCTTGCCAGTGTCTGACTTTTTAAGGACTTTTCAGTCTTTTTAGAAGCCAGCATAAATGTAACCCGATAATTGGCCTTAACTATATATATTAGAAAACAATACTTTAGAAAAGTGGTTTCAGTAATTTATTTTCATAAAATATTGACAGAATTCCTAATGTGCATATTTAACTACCCATTGTCATGTGAGCAACCAGTCAGTAACTACACTTTGAAAGCTGAATGTGTTTGATTCGCTAAAGCAAACTGACTCATTAGAGTCATTTATTTGGGGGTCGGCCTACACTGATTGAGCTGTTTGAGTTTTTGATTTGCGAAAAAGAACTGAAGGAGTCGTACTCTTGTGTTCGAGAATTGTACTTCACTGGTTGCACTGTTTGTTTTCGATTCACTAAAAAGAACCAATTCATAAAAGTCATTTGTGAATCAGACTACCCTGGTTGTGCAGTTTGTTGTTTGATTCGCTAAAAGGAACCAGTTCATAAGAGTCATTGTTTTGTAATAAAACAAAACAATGATGTTGATAAGAGTCATTTGTGAATCAGACTACCCTGGTTGTGCAGTATGTGGTTTGATTTGCTAAAAAGAAATGGTTCAATAAGAGTCATTGTTTTGTAATAAAACTACATTGATCACAATGTCTACTTTGCACTGTAAATTAAACAGCAGTGTTGCTGCTCTGATGAATAAGTTGTTAAGGAATATATGATGATGGTGGGTTGTTTTTAGCAATATGTTGGCAAGCAAAGTTTGTGCATTGGCATTTGTTCTTCACTTAGGACCTTTACTGAACCCATGCAGTTGTTTATAGACTCCTATGAATCTGTAAAACCTTAGCTAAGAGTCTAATAGATCACCCTGCGGTCTGGATGCTTTTAAGGGCCTAAGTTTATGAAGTGCTTTTGTTTTAAGACCTCAGGTGCTGCTATTTGATTCTATCCTGGTGGCCCTGTTTGTGAAAATGAAATGTATAAAGCAGTGCTGAAAGAGGGAGAGAGATCACACTGTAGAGAGATAACATAAACATCAGACGGCAAGATAAGGACCGTTGGCGCAATGCAGAAAGTCTATTTTGGGGGCTGGGAGAAGGACTAGTGTGAGCAGCCCCAGTAGGACCCTCATTCAGGAGTCATAACATCTCCCTCTCTCACTCTTCAGTGATCACGCCCAATGCAAATACCAGCATGCATTTCATTTAGCTCTCGCTGTCAGTAAGTGCACCGAATTAACGAGTGAATGAAGTGGAAACGGTGGAGATTGATAATGGTCACAGATCATGTGTAAAAAAGGAAAGACGTTATTACATAATGCACTATAACCAGGTTGCAGTTCAGTGGTGCATCTATAAATTTATGCTCTGTGGATTTTTAACTCTAAAAGCTTTTATCCTAACGGATGTTATGCAATGAAGAGTATAAAATGTGACTTGTGGCATACCTGCTGTAAATGCATTTGAAGGGAAGAACAGGGAGTTGATTTTTAAGCAGTTTTATAAATCAGCACTTGACAGAATATATTATGGCATTGAGATGGCAGATAAAGCAGTGGTGGGTTGTGATCTGATAATGGGCCTAGGTCTGTAATAATAGGGTCATGGACTGCTGGAGAAAAAGAAAATGAGGAAAGTAAACAGTATTATCATGCATAATTAGGATAAAACACTAAATAAGCTAATAAAGATGTAAATGTCATTTGTGCCTACCACCTTGTGTTTTGTGATGAATTATGCAGAGAGCAAAAGTTAGGCTGTTAAATCGCATTTTAGCTATTGTTTATGCATTTGCAAAACTGTCAGATTTCCAGTTCAGAAGTTTATTGTTGCTATTCAGAAGTTGCTTATTGTTGGGTCTGTGCCATTCATGGTAATGTTTTAAGGACATTTTTGTTTGCTTTTGTACATTGAACAATAGCCACTTGATGTCCAATGTTAAATCAGTTGAGAGCCACTGTGTTAAAACAAGTGTGTAGGTTTTTTGGTGCTTAAATTCTGTGCCTTTATTGTACAATAGCAAATGAGCTATTTTGTGACAAGACTCAAAGAGTTACATTGCTGAATATAATTGAAACTTTCTTTCACAAAGAAAGAAACTCTCTCTTCTATTCTGTATGCTAATCTTCTCCCAGGAGACTTTTTAAAATTCTCTTCTATGCCTGTTTTCTGTCAGTTTTAGCTGATGTTGACAAATTGCTTTTTTCGATCATGTGTTATCAAACTGCATACATTAGAACCATTAAATTCATACTTGTTTATTCCTTATGGATTACAAATCTTGCTTTGCTTAAAATGGTATACAGTAGTGGCCCCCAAAAAGTGTTCAGACACACCTAAAAATATATGAATGTCATTGCATTTTAAAATATTAAACCATGTTGCATGCAAAATTATACTATTATATATATTTTTTTTTGAAAGAAAAAAATGTTAAAAAAATGTTAAGCATCACAACTGTTTTCTGTTACGGGACCGATGAGACATGAGACAAGCGGATCCATCTGCAGAGCTTTTATTGACAAAGACGTGGTCAGGAAACAAGCGTGGATCAAACAATGGCAACAGGTATATCGTGGGCAAGACACAAGAGCAGTCCAAGAAACAA
>JAFVLL020022857.1:0-16516 GCA_021397915.2 Tor tambroides | reverse complement strand
TTAACATTAAGATTTGTACTCATAGAAATTACTAAAGTAGTCAAACCTGTTCATTAGAAGGGGGTGCCAATACTTTTGGCAATATAGTGTATGTAGTTTCTTTTGAGTTTGTGGTGAAATGTGACGGGGACATGTTTTCATGAGGTTCACTCACAGGCCGATCTGCTCTCATTTGTCCAGTCAGAGTCTGAGACGAGAGCTGGAAATGAGCCACAGCGTCCACAAAACACCTGTCACGCGTGTCCGATCCGACCGCCGCTGCTGATCTGAGTTAGTTTGACTGTAATTAGTCTCCTCATGATGAATGTGTTTCTTCAGCTGGGCTGATGATGATGATGATGATGATGATGATAGTGAGTTGAGCTGCTCTCTCAGGCACTCAACTCAACCAAATCACCCCTAAACCAATGAAGGAACAAGGTTGAGTGAACTTGAGATGGAGAATTTCAGAGCTTTACACTATTATAGCAATTCTGAGTTCAGACTTCCTCCACAGTCCATCCAGAACCAGTCTGAAAGTCTTGCAGTAGCAAAAAAACAGCATTTTAAGGGTCCGGAATGATCCTGAAAACTAAATTATGTTTGTTTTTTTGTTCCAAGAAACCTTGACTATTATTTTAAGTGGGCCTTAAGGGTCAAATTTGACCCCTAAGATGATTCTAAAGCAAGTTTGTAAACACACAAACTGACCAAAATGAAGGTCATCGAGGTCCGTGTGCCGAAACTCACCCTGAGACGGACTGTAATGGACCTCAGGACGGATTCCTCATGTGCGCTCCTCTAACAGATAATTGAATCTTATCCGTCAGCGCTATAATGACGCCCACCTGCTCCAGTGAGTCGAATTTCCACAGCAGCAGCTGTTTACAGAGATTTGTGAAATCTGTAAATGTGGCCCATCTATTCCCGACCAACAGAACTGAGCAAAACACACACCTGCAGAAATGCACCGACTCTAATAAACAGGAAATCCAGCATTTTTGTGGGTCATGTTCTGCTCATTCCTGAACACAGATCTTGCTGAAGTGACCTCGAAAGACAATATAATCTGTAATGTGATGCGTTTCTGAGTTCATTCAGTTGGAAATAATGGAAATTCATTTTAATGCAGATTGTTTGCTATTAGTATTACCAAGTAATTAAAGTACTGCAATACAGCTTGATATTAAAATAAAGGCCTATTCATTCACTACACTACTGTTCAAAAGTTTGGGGTCTGTAAGATTTGTTTTTAAAACTTTATTTTTAAAATAGAAATTAATATTTTATTCATCAAGGATGCATTAAATTGTTTAAAAGTGTCACTAAAGACATTTATAATGTTACAAAAGATTCTATTTCAAATGCTGTTCTTTTGAACTTTCTATTCATTTGTGAATCCTGAAAAATAAAATGTATCAGTTTCTACAAAAGATATTGTGCAGCACAACTGTTCTCAACATTGATAATAATCAGAAATCAGCATATTAGAATGATTTCTGAAGGATCATGTGATACTGAAGATGCTGAAAATTCAGCTTTGATCACAGCTATACATTACATTTTAAAATATATTCACATAGAAAAGTTATTTGAGGTTGTAAAAATATTTTACAACCTCTCAAATGCATACAGCCTTAATGAGCAGAAGAAAATATGAAATCTTAAAAAAAATAAAATCTTAGTGAAATTTTTAGCAGTAGTATATATTAATATCCACACCAGTGGATGATAATGTTCTGTTTATTACAGTTTTTTACAATCGCTGTGACATTTTTTCCAATACTTCTAACAATTTTCCTAAACTCTTAACGCACCAACACACCTACAACACACATTTGACAAAACAGTTAATTTCATGCTCAAAATCACACATTGCAAACTAAACTCTAACACTAATTTTCAAATTACAATAATATACGAACACAATACACTGCACCTACCAAAACACTGCAAACATGTCTCAAAATCAAATTATTATTCCAAAACACTAACACATGTTCTCTTCCAACAGGAACATTTAGTCAATCATAGCACAATATCATAAAAACACTAACATCAAATGGAATTACAGAAACTGTATTATTTTAGGTGTCAGGTCTGACCTTAATAGACAGTATATTGCATTGATCATAGATTGTGTTTTACACTACAGTTTCTTTTTCTTTTTGGGTTTAGTAAATGCATGTTTTGTCTTATTGCTGCAGAAATTCAATACAAAATTTGAATGACCCATCTCAGAGTAGCTTTATAGAATGAACGGTTTATGGGAGAAAAAGAGACTGAGACAGAATTGCTGCAGTAAAGGCTTTATTTGCAACAGGACATTAGAAAAACAAGAAAACAAGAATGAATGAAAACAAAAGATATGCAATATTCTGTCATTTATTATGAGAAAATACAAAATATACAAACAGAAAAACCACAGAAGAATTATAAATAAATGTAATCTAATCTGCCCGGTCTTCTGTGTTTAGCCACATGTTCTCATCCACATCACACCTGATATCTTCTCTGGCAAGGCATCTTGGGAAGAATCTTTTGGTATGCCTTATCCTTCCTGGTATTGTTCAGCTGTGATGTCTTGGCATGCAGCATCCATTGCATCCTGGAGGGACATTTGGTCCTGTGGTCAAAAACCTTCCATCTCCAGGCAAGGAAAAGAGACATCATTCTCGAATGGGTGTCAAACCAGGCTCTGACTACACTGGGAATGGTGGAATGCCACATTGTTGCATGTGATCACATATATTGGCAAGTGGTCTGGTCTCCCACCCATCCCCTTTCTTTAGCACCAGTCTTTGGTGCAGATCTTCTTAAATATCACATTTATGCAGGAGTGCACTTTTCCACACAGGATCAGCCCAAAGAGTTCCTCTTTTACTGTATATAATATGATCATGCGATTGAAAGAACCCCAACACCTGAGTGTGTTTCCTAGATGGGAATCAGCTGTAATTTACATTTACATTTAGTCATTTTGCAGACACTTACAAATGAGGACAATAGAAGCAATCAAAACCAACAAAAGAACAACAATATGCAAGCACTATGACAAGTCTCGCTAACGCAGTACACATAGCAAGGTTTGTTTTGTTTTGTTTTTTAATGAAAGAAAACAAGTAGAACAGAAAAAAAAGCTAGGTTTTTTTTTTTTTTTAAAGAAAACAAGTAGATAGAATAGAAAAAAAGAAAGCTAGTGTTAGAGGGTCAGATAGATACAAAGAATAGATACAAAGAAGACAGATAGATAAAAATAGAATTAGAATAGAGAGTGCTAGAGTTAGAGGGTCAAATAAAGATGGAAGAGATGTGTTTTTATGTTATTCTTGAAGATGGCTAAGGACTCAGCTGCTGGGATTGAGTTGGGCAGGTCATTCCACCAGGAGGGAACATTTAATGAAAAAGTCAGTGAAAGTGATTTTGTGCCTCTTTGGGATGAACAATAAAGCGACGTTCACTTGCAGAACGTAAGCTTCTAGAGGCACATAAGTCTGAAGTAATGAATTTAGGTAAAGGGGTGCAGAGCCAGTGGTGGTTTTGTAGGCAAACATTAATGCCTTGAATTTTATGTGAGCAGCTATTGGTAGCCAGTGCAAATTGATGAACAGAGGTGTGACGTGTGTTCTTTTCGGCTCATTAAAATTAATCTTGCTGCAGTATTTTGGATTAATTGTAGAGGTTTGATGGAACTGGCTGGAAGACCTGCCAAGAGAGCATTGCAATAGTCCAGTCTGGACAGAACAAGAGCTTAATTTATTATTATTATTATTATTATCTTGTAATTTATATATTTGCATAACTTCAATCAGCTGTTTCTCATTAGCAATGGAATAAGATACAGGGGACATGTTTGTGTTTCAGTTCACAATATACAGCTGTTCACTTTGACTTTATCCTACAAGTTAGGTTTAGAACATAATGTTATCTGTTCTGACATACAGTGTGAAAGCATTTGAAAATTTGGCAGTAAAATTACTTTGTTTTGGTCTTGGTTGAGCTTGTGTGTAAAGGAAGTTCAAGCATTTTAAATTTGTGCTAACTGTATGCATTTCATGTCAGAGCAACAAGAAATGTGTTAACTGTATAGCCTACACAGACAGATGTTGTGCTAACTGCGTTAAGAGTTTAGGAAAATTGTTAAAAGTATTGAAAAAATTGTCATAGCGATCATAAAAAACTGTAAACGAACAATTCATTATATTGTTCATCAGTGCTGAGTTGTATTTTATTACTACAGAAGTTGCACAAAAACACAGAGAGCATGTTGATGTCTTAAATGTGCTACTGATAAACATATAAAGATGGAGATACAGAAACAGTCTGCTGACGTTCTTAGAAAGACGCAGCGTCTGAGTCTCTGCTGATCTGAAGCGTGAAGTCCTGTGAAGAGAAACAGCAGGTGCGGGAAGAGATTTGAGAAGGAAACCACAATTGTTACCGTACAACTGACACCAGCAGCACTCAAATCACTTCTGTCATCACACACACTGATCTCCATGACCAATCGCTGCTCTGTCCGTCTGTGTGTGTGTGTGTGTGTGCAGGGATGGTTGGAGAGGGCAGAGAGGGGCGGACTGCTGCCGGAGATGCTGGATCTGTCAGAGCTCTTCCATCCGGACACTTTCCTGAACGCGCTGAGACAGGAGACCGCCAGGTGATGAACTGAACACACACCTGAGAAACACACCTTTCTGAAGGGAACTTGAGGAGACTTATGCCAGGGTTAACTAAAACTAAAACCATTAAAAAGTTAACTTTTGTTACTTGAAATAAAATACTTTTTAACTTAAAATCTAAAAAATAAAAATAAATTTAGATTTTTGTTAACTTTATGTACTGAAATAACTAAAACGAAAGTAAAAATAAACTATATAGACATTAAAAAATAATTAAAATGACAAAACTACAACAGAACTGCAAAAACGTTGAAATTTAAATGAAAAAAAAAAGATTAAAATTCTAAATATTAATAAATCTATAATAGTATTTTGATACTAAAATAACATTGCCTACTAAACTATACTTAAAGGAATTGTTCACCCAAAATGAAAATTAGCTCAAAAAGTGCTCACCCTCAGGCCATCCGAGATGCAGATGAGTTTGATTCTTCTTCAAATTTGGAGAAATGTAGCATTCCATCACGTGTTCACTAATGGATCCTCTGCAGTGAATGGGTGCCGTCAGAATGAGAGTCCAAACAGCTGATAAAAACATCACAATAATCCACAAGTAATCCACACCACTCCAGTCCATCAGTTAACATCTTGAGAAGACAAAATCTGAAACAAATCCATCAAGACATTTTTAACTGAAATACAAGTCCATAATCCATAAAATCCAGTGAAAAAGTATTCTTTGAATCAGGAGAGACATCTACACAGATCAAGCACCGTTTACAAGACAAAACAGTCCAAAACAGCTCTAAACAAATATGTGGCTGTATTTTGATGTGAGAGACAACAGGAGATGGACTTTTTCACTGGAGGAAGTGTTATTCCGGATTATGGACTCATATTTTGACCAGAAGTGACAGTTTGAAGTTAAAAACATCTTGATGGATTTGTTTCTTACAAACACACAGATTTTGGCTTCACAGACGTTAATCAATGGACTGGAGTCGTCACATACACATGCTAAAATAAACTTAACAAACTTCTGCTGAACTAAACTGGAGGACATGCAAGTTACCTGAAGTCATGTACAGTTGGTAAACACGAGGTAATTTATTTCACATACACCTACTAAAGTGAACTTGCGGTGTGTTACGTAACAAACACCTGCTAAACTAAAACCTTGAGGTAACTTACATCACCTGCACACCTGCTATACTAAACTAACTTTTACTAAACTATATGTCAGGTAACTACGGTGACGCATTGCTGCCACAGGCATAATATTTTTTCCACTCAATTATGTCGTAATAACGATTTTCTCGTTATAACGAGATCTTTTCTCGTTAAAACGAGATCTTTTCTCGTTAAAACGACATCTTTTCTCATAATAACGAGATGTTATGTCGTAAAAACGATATAATTTTCTCGTTAAAACGACATCTTTTCTCGTCTAATTATTATTATAATATTAGCCTAATATAAAAAATATTTCGATTTGTTGTTAAATCAAACTTCAGTCATTCAAATAAAGAAATATTCCAAGCCCAGAGTCGATTATTCAAAAATAACTGTTTTGATCTCATCATGTAGCCTAACAAGTCATGGGTCTGAGTGCAGTTATTGGATAGCACTATATGTTGTAGACAGATTGGAGATTAATCCTAATAAACATGCCGCTACAATTAAAACCATTACATTAAAATACATTTAAAACAGTGTATTTCAATTCAGCAGCGTGCAGATCCTCGTTTATGTCAGACTGTGGCGACAGCAGCGCGGACAATCGCTCAGCTCGCTCACATAATGTACCATCTATCTATTATAACGGAAAACATATCGTTTTTATGACATAATGTCGTTATTACGAGAAAAAACTATATCGTTTTAACGAGAAAAGATGTCGTTTTAACGAGAAAATTATATCGATTTTACGACATAACATCTCGTTATTACGAGAAAAGATGTCGTTTTAACGAGAAAAGATATCGTTATAACGAGAAAAGATCTCGTTTTTACGAGAAAAGATGTCGTTATAACGAGAAAAGATCTCGTTGAGTGGAAAAAATATTATGTCTGTGGCAGCAATGCGTCACCGTAGGTAACTTACATTACATACTCCTGCTACACTAAAATCAGCTCATTTACATAAAGAAGTCCTACTTCCCCTTTTGTGGAAACATTAAATTCTGTTTTATTCGGTTTCATTCCATTTTAATGGTTTAATTACATTTTGGTCATTAAACAGAATCTAATCTCATGAATTCATTAAACTTAACAATTTAATAATTATTAAGTTTAAAATGAAAACATTTCAAATGAAAATAAAACTTTACTGTATAAATTAAAACTGGGATGTAAAAACATTTATTTAATAGTAATCATATTAATCTAAATTATCATTACTATTATTTCTAATATTAGGACTTTGAGAATTACATTTTACTATACAATTGTAATATATTTCTTATGTCATCATTTTCATAAAATCAATGCTATTATTACTACTATTATTACTTTTAGAAGTGCATTTTTTATAGAATAGTAATATATTTCATATCATATTTAAAAAACAATGTTGTTATTACTATTATTATTATTAATTAATTAATTAATTATATTATTTTTACTTTGAGAAGTACATTTTTGTGGTTTAATAATTACTGATGCTAGTCCATATTGCTATTTGAATTCATTTTACTTTTGATTTATTCATTGGAAATTTGCTAAACGCTATACAGTAAATTCCTTGATTGTGCGTTTTGTGCAATACAGAAATGATATTGTACTAACAGAGAGTGAAAATGATTATTAGAAAAAAAAATACAGCTAACATAAGTGAACTTCAGGGAGAAAAAGTGAAATGCTTTGTTTTAATGTCGTCTTTGTGTGTTTCTGTTAGGCTGATGAGCTGCTCGATGGACAGTCTGAAGTTTGTCGCATCATGGAGGGGTCAGATCACTGATGCTAAACTGCAAGTGAAGGTACAAAAGCTCACGTTTAACAGGATTAAACTGAACTCTGCCGGTTCGTGTTGACTAAACTCTGTCTGTAGGTTGGCGGTTTGCAGTTGGAAGGTTGTGTTTTTGATGGAAAGCGTCTGGCTGAGAGCCATCACGACTCTCCCAGCGCTTCTGCCGTTCCCGCATGTTACGTGGCCTGGATACCGCAGGTAACACACACACACTTTATCCTCTGATTACACTCATTTGTGACCCTGGAGCACAAAACCTGTCTTAAGTAGCACAGGTATATTTGTAGCAATAGCCAAAAATACATTGTCCCCTGGTTTCACAGTCAAGGCTTAAGGTTAGTCCCAGACTAAAATGCATGTTTGAGCTGTCTCAACTGAAAATATCTTGCTCTGACATATCTTAAAATATGTCATTGCCATTGATCTGTCTCAAGATGCACACCTGTAACGTTTTCTTCTAAGGCATTTTTATAAAAGCTGTATATATAAATGTCTTAATTAACTAAGGCCTAGTCCTGGCTTAAGCTAAGCCCCGTCTGTGAAACCAGGCCTGAATGGGTCAAAATGATCCATTTTTCTTTTATGCCAAAAATCATTAGGATATTAAGTAAAGATCATGTTCCATGAAGATATTTTGTAAATTTCCTACCGTAAATATATCAAAACTTCATTTTTGATTAGTAATATGCATTGCTAAGAACTTCATTTGAACAACTTTAAAGGTGATTTTCTCAGTATTTAGATTTAGATTTAGATTTTGCACCCTCAGATTCCAGATTTTCAAATAGTTGTATCTCAGCCAAATATTGTCCGATCCTAACAAACCATACATCAATGGAAAGCTTATTTATTCAGCTTTCAGATGATGTATAAATCTCAATTTCAGAAAATTGACCCTTTTGACTGGTTTTGTGGTCCAGGGTCACATATGATGTTTCCAGTGATGGGAAGTTATTCTCCGGGCGAGTGCATCTCTCTGCCTGTGTACAGCAGCGGCGAGCGTCAGCGTGTGGTGACAAACGTGCAGCTGCCGTGTGCCGGAGATTATGACACATGGATCCAGAGCGGAGCGGCGCTCTTCCTCAAACAGCAGTAACACGCACACACTGAGGCGTTTCCACAATCCATTTATAATGTGAGCGATCCATGCACTTTATATGATCACACTACATGTTTTTGAATGGTCTTTGGCTGCATATTGTGGTTTTTGTCATGATTGCTGCACTAAAGCTGCTGTGAGGCTGTAGTTTTATTCAGTCTTGTTACAGGTATTTATATTATTAAATAAAAGAGTTTTTCGAAAAGATCCAATTCTCTCGTTCTATATTTACTTTGCACAGTTTTAGTACTTTATTGGTATGACAATAAATGACTTTATTGGTTCCTTGCCGCTGTCGCCTCTGGCTTGCTCAGTTGGGGACACTTAATTTCTAGCGATTATCGTCAATTTGATACTATTTAAACTAAACTGAGCTAGACAATGACATCTCTGAATTCAATAATGAAATGCCCTTAACTGAAAATTGAGTGTTTAATCTTATTATTATACATTACTGACACTCTATCCTCCAATTTGATACTGTTAAATGCTTTGACGCAATCTGTATTGTTAAAAGCGCTATATAAATAAAGGTGACTTGACTTGACAAAAACTGTATTGACGCAACTTGGATGTGTGCAGTGAGAAATCCATGCAAAATTTAACAAATAATTAAAAAACAAATAAAATCAGTAATGAAAGATGCAGAAAAAATTAAATACAAATAATAGAAAATAAAAATAGTTAATGAAAATTAAAAAAAAGTAAAAAATAAAATAAAATAAAGTGAAATAAAATAATGAATTTAATAAACAGGAAATAATTTTAAAGATGATGTGTTTTTCTAATTTAAATATACTTTATCTTAATGTTATATTAGTAAAACTAAAACCACAAAAAATAAAATAAATGTTAACCTGAAAATAAGATATTTCAAACAAAAAGTGTATTTTTTTTAATGTATTTTCACATTTTCATTTAATTTAATTTGATGCACTAAAATAACTAAAACAAAATTACTAAAACTTTAACTACAATTAAAATGAAAATGGAAAATATAAGAATGAATTCAAAATATTAATAAAAACTGTAGTATCTCATTGTTACTAAAATAACACTGTCTCTTATTCAAACATTATTTTTATGTTCTTTGCAAACGTGATGATGCTGTTGTGTTGTGAATGGTTGCCAGGGTGTTGTTATATGGTTGCTAAAGTGTTCAGAGTTGTTTCCACTGGATTGGCCAAAATTGCCCAACTTTAGTGTCTTTCCTAATTTTGTGAATGAGTCAAAAAGAATATTGTGGATTTTGTTTCCGGTTCATTCATCACACTGGAAATGAAAGCTCAAGTCGAGCACATTGCATTGTGGGATACAGTATCTCACGCTGGCTGTTTGCTGCACATTTTGACAAATGTAGCTGATCATCTGGGTTTGTACTGTGCGCAGTATCCATGCTACAGTAAGACTGAGAGGAGTACAGTACGCCTGTGTGCTGATCTGAGCATACTGAAGGGCTTTGCTTGTGTCCTTAGTGCTTTTCTCATTTAATTTGTGTCGGAATAATTTATATTAGTGATGAATTTTTTTTAGGTTTCATTCTGCAAGCCGTGTCCTGTTTAAACATCTTACTGCTGTCTCACCTTCAGCACAACCACAGCATTAGGATGGAGAAGAGTGTGTCTGTGTGTGTTTGTGTGTGTGTGTGTGTGTGTGTGTGTGTGTGTGTGTTTGTGTGTGTGTTTGTGTCTGTGTCTGTGTGTGTGTGTGTGTGTGTGTGTGTGTGTGTGTGTGTGTGTGTGTGTGTGTAATTGCTTCACCAAACGTTCTGTCCTCATTGGCTGCATCAGATTGTCACTAGAAACCATTGGAGTGAAAGATGACTGAAACTGGGGAAAAAAACAAAACTTTCTTTCTGTTTTGTTTTTATATAGAATTTATATTTTAATATTTTGTCTGATTTTTTTCGTTATTTACATTTGTAATTTTTTTGTTGAAATACATTTGACTTTTTTGCATGTGTAAACTGTTGTCTTTTAAATATATTCATATTCTATTTATAATTTTAATATTTTAGACATTGTATTTTAATATTTATACATTAGTTTTCATTTTTATATAGAATTTATATTTGTAATATTTTTATTGTAATACATTTTTTCTTTTTACTGTATAAAATAATATTTTTAAATATATTAATATTTTATTTAGAATTTTATTATTTTATATATTGTTTATATGTTAATATTTTATACATTATTTTTAATTCTTTAATTTATTTTTAAATATGTCTATTTTTTATATATTATATATATTTGCCATTTTTAATCATAATATTTTTCTTTAATCTTGTACTATAGTACTATAGTACAGTGATGGTAATTTTATGGTACTCTGGAATTGGAACATATATATATACATATTTATTTTAGTGTACACTGTAACATATTGTTAAGTAAAAGCAGTCGTGAGTGTGCAGTACATTAGTATTCATCTTTCAGTGCATCTGAATGTCAGCGGCTTCCAGTGACGACCTTTGACCCACACTCATGTTAAAGAAGTCACCTGCCCTCTGGATTCATCTGTACTGCAGCAGGTATGACGCGTGACCTTTGACCTCTGTGATGTGTGTGAGATCAGATGATGGGCGTCGTGTTTCTCCTCTGATCCTCCTTTTCCTTTACAGAGGAACAGAAACATCCTCAGTCCCTCAGAACCAGGGTGCTTTTTGTATGTTAATGTCAGCTTAACAGCAGTTTGTTTTTTGGTCATGTACCATGGTCAGTTCATAATTACACATGGTACTATTTTCATACCAATTTATTTTTATAATAATTTTTTTTTTTTTATTTGCATGTACCATGTAAATACCATGGTATATGAATATGACAGTGATACAGCACCATCTGATACCATCACTCTGCTACAGTATTGCTGTAGTGTTTTTATATGAGATACTTTTCTGCAGTGTGTGTGTGTCTAGTCACTGTGACGTAAGAACACACACATACACACACACTCATTTAGACTGACATTATCCTGCTTCCGTGTCTCTTTTCTTGAGGGTGAACCGTGCGATCTGATTAGTTGCCCTTTTGCTGGAGGCTTTTCACAAACACACACTCAGAGTTTTGGAGCTTCTTGACTTTTCAGATGGAGAGGCTTTTTATCCGCACATCAAAGGTCAGTGTGTGTGTGTGCGTGTGTGCGAGAATACTGAATTTTGGTGTTTATGTGCAATTTCAAATCCAAACTGCAACATAAATCAAAATGCTGACCTTCAGTCCCACACACACACACACACACACAGACACAGGGTCCACCTGTAACTGGACAGCAGTAAATGTCCCAGAACGTACCATGGTACAGTGGTGGTACTTCAGTGATACTGAAGTGTTACAATGACATCCAATATAAAACAAAAAAAACATTATAATCTCCCCTCCTCCCCAACAAAACATGGTAAATACAGGGGGAAAAAACACGGTTGATCAATACTAAATGTAAAATATATGGTAGTTCAATGAAATGTAAGTGTAAAAAAACCAACAAAAAAAACATGGTAGCTCCATAATAAACGGAAAAAAAGGTATTTCCATGATTTTAAAAAATAAATAAAATAAAAAACATGATATTCCCATGAAATGTAAATGTAAAGAAAAATATGCTGGTTCCATAAAATAATAATGAAAGTGAAATGTGGCCAAGTATGGTGACCCATACTCAGAATTTGTGCTCTGCATTTAACCCATTCAAAGTGCATACACACACACACACCGTGAACATACAGCCAGGGAGCAGTTGTGGGTTCAGTGCCTTGCTCAAGGGCACCTCAGTCGTGGTATTGAGGGTGGAGAGAGCACTGGTTATTCACTCCCCCCACCTACAATCCCTGCCGGACCTGAGACTCAAACCCACAACATTGTGATATGTTACACAGTCATGCCAATAAAGCTCAATTGAATTGAATTGAATTGAATTGAGAGAGAGAGAGAGAGAGAGAGAGAGAGATAGATAGATTTTAAAAAAACATGGTAAATATAATTTAACTTAATATAACAATTATAAACACAAATATAAAAACACATTATTTCCATGATTCATGTAAAAAATATTATATTTCCATGGTAAACGTAAAAAAAAAGGTAGTTCCATGATAAATATATATGTTAAGTGGTATTTCCATGATAAACGTAAAAGAAAAAAAACATGGTAGTTCCATGGTAAATGTTAAAAAAAACATGCTAGTACAATGATAAATGTAAAATAAACAACGTTACTTCCATAATAAATGTAATAAAAAAACATGATAGTCCCATGGTAAGTATATAAAAAATGTGGTATTTCCATGGTAAATATAAAAAAAAAAGTAGTTTTGTGTCAAATATTAAAAAAACATGGTAGTTCCATGGTAAATGTAAAACATGGTACTTTTTGGTAGTTTTATGTAAGTGATAGTTGAATAAGTTTGTGATTTGTCTAATTGGACTGGAATTGAGTGTGTGTGTGTGTGTGTGTGTGTGTGTGTGTTCTTTCTGAGTGTGGGTCTCCTGTTCTCACACACACAATCAAACTGCAAAACAGGAAACAGAGCAGAGGAATGCCATGTGTTAGGAAACCACAGACCCACGGGCCGAGTGTGTGTGTGTGTGTGTGTGTGTGTGTGTGTGAGGTGATTTTGATTGATTTTCTTCATTAATTTCCCTCTTCCTGTCATAGTTGATTTTTCTCATGGCTGTCTGTCAGCGGATGCCCGCAGCACCTCTGATTTAAATACACCACAGGGACTGAGTGTGTGTTCAGAGCAATCATTCAGACAAAAATCAGCATTTACTCACCTTCATGTCCTTCCAAACCCGTAAAAGATGTTGAGCAGAATGTTCACGCTGCTCTCTTTCGTTGTGGACCGGAAGCTCAACATCTTTCATGTTCCTCAGAGAAACTCCTACAGGTTTAGAAGGACATGGCAGTGAGAAGATGATCAGATCTGTCATCCGGGAGGGAATTATTCGGCGGATGTTTAGCTGCAGGATCTTTATGTAATATTCACAGATGGAAAGAAAATGAGAAATGAGATGTCAAATAAAGAAATCAAGAGAGAAAGACACAAACAGATGGAAAGACGAGTTAGATTAACTCTGTGTCTCTCTGCTTGTGTAATCGCTCACTGTCAGAGGATGCCATCATTTATTTAGGATGTGAATTTACTCAAACAAAGCTTCTTTATTGGCATTGGTGATTCCATGAAGAATCTTTAACACCCATGGAAACTTTCGATTACACAAAATAGTGTAATATTACACAAAATTCTTTATAGTGGAAAAAGACTCTTCAGATTATTTATGTTCTTTACACCAAAGAGCAGTTCCATGGTAAATATAAAAAACATGGTATTTCCATGCTAAATATTCAAAAATGTAGTATTTCCATGGTAAATGTAAAAAAAAAACAGTAGTTGCATGGTAAACATAAAAAATATGGCATTTCTATGATTAATGAAAAAAAAATTATTTCTATTGTGAATGCAAAAACATGATAATTCCATGGTACATGTAAAAAAGTGATATTTTTATGTAAGTGATAGTTGAATAAGTTGAAAACTATAATTTATATTTTATATATTCTTTTGTTTTTCAGGTTAATACCATGTTGTTGTTGTTTTTTGTAAATATGTCCAGTAATATACCTGTACAGTGATTGGATCAGATGGTAATACTGTGGTATTTTGACACATACAATAGTACCAACTGGGTACTTTTTTTTGCACTTTTTGGTAAGTTAATGTAAAAAGTACAATGGTAATATATTTAGAAAATAAGATGATTTTTGTTTTTTTTATTTCATGCTGACATTAAGAGTTTAGTGGTCACATGACCTCATTATGAGCATGTTTAAAAACCTCTAGTTTTGATGATTTTACATTTTTAAGACATCAATTTTTTTTTTACTTTTGGCAATCCAATCAAATAATGAGTCAAGATGATATAAAAAAAAAAAAAAAAAAAACCCTTAGATCCTGGAAATCCATCACAGTACAGAAGTAAAATGCTGTTTCATGGTGAGTGTAGTGAATTCTTCAGCATAAATGTGTGTCAGATTGTCAGGTGTGTGTGTTTAATGTGTGTCTCGCGGGGCCTGATGTGAGTGTGTCATCACCCCTTTCGCCATTTTATCGCTCCATCGCTGCTTATTTTCTACGTTGATGCAACGCTGATGAAATCTAACGCACATTTTTCTCTGGCTCGCACACACAGTGATGTAAACGGGTGAAAAGCTTACGGCGCACAGTTGCTCAGGGAATTCTGGCTGAAATGGCTGAACTCCGCGAGCGACCGGATGAAAGTTTAATGTGTGTGTGAGTGGCAGCGTGCAGTCGTGATGTGACAGTCTCCACCCCCACTGCTTCCCTCCAGAGGTCAGAGGTCACCTGACTTTTACATCCACTCACACCTGACCTCATTTTCTCCATCTGTCTGCGGCGGCCAAAGAAACGCCGCGCTCATTCATCTGAAAATATTACAGTAGCATTTCTCTCATCTTCTCGTGTGGCAGAGCGTAATGAAAAAAAAAAGCTTTCTAAATATTTCCTATTCAGTGCTTTTATACTCATTAGCACATGCACAAGTTTGTTCTAATGAATTCCTTAAAGAATTCCTTAAAGTTCAATACATCAGCATATCAGATGCTGTTTATTACCACTGAAAATAATTTAGAGACTTTTATCAGTTTGTAACGACAAGCAAAAAACCTGTTTACAGTAATGAAAAAATATAATGGAAGTCTATGGGGAAAGTGTAGAGGAGATTGTTTTAGTATTGTGGGTTGTATTATAGTTTTCATTAATATTTTGACCATTTCTATGTGTTATGCTTTCATTTTCATTTAAATTTTTAGGTAATTTTTTAAATTATATAGATATATTTTTTTAATTAAATATTTTATTTGAAGTAACGAAAATATTATTTATGGTTTTAGTATTAGTTAGCTTGAATAACCCTGCAAATGGTTTAAAAACAAGTGAAGCTTGTATTTTTGTGAAAGCATGTATATTAATTCTTCTATGCTAAATTATTATTTAAGATGTAAAATGTCTAAAACCCCATCATTACTGATTGTGCATATTTTTTACAGGTTGGAGAGTCATTATCACGATGTCAGGTGCAGGGTCGTTTACTAAAACTAAAATTAAAAAAAAAAAAAAAAAATCCTTAAAATATGAATAAAACTGGAATAAAATAATATAAAAAAACAAACTTATTTTTTTATTTCATTTTCATTTGTAGTAGTAACATAAAACTAAATAAAAACTGAAAACTTAAAAATTATATAGACATTGAAAGATGAAAAAGGAACAAAAATGATGAATACAGACTGCATCAGATGTGTTTCCGGTTCATTTTTATTCAATTTCTAAGAAGTCTGGTAAACAGAATTGCTATATATTTCACAATACTTTTGTATTTTGCACATGCAACCTGGCTAGTTTATTGGAAATAAAGAAATAAAACAAATTCAATCTTTTTTTTTTTTTTAACAAATTTACTGTCAATGCATCCACCATGTTTTCTCACTAGCTATGTTTCCATCACCCCCTTTTTTATGCGCCATTTGAAGCATCGCATTAGAAACGAGTGATGGAAACACCAAAGTTAGAAAAAAAATCCCTTAATTCACAAAAATGTTTTAACCTTCGCTTGAGGTGGTTTTTGATTTGTGCAAAAAAAAAAAAGAGTCTTTGCGAATAATGGGAAATGGAAACAAATTTGCAGAATAAATTCAAATGTAGCAAACATTAAACCCACGTGACTAATCGTCTGTTTCCGCTGATGCCGTCTCTCTGGGTTTTTTTTTTTTTTTTTTTTTTTTTTTTGTACTGTTGGTTACTATAGGTTTATTACTATAGGTTTTTTT
>JAFVLL020022856.1:0-10941 GCA_021397915.2 Tor tambroides | reverse complement strand
GACTTTTAGTTTGTTACTTTTTCTTATTTGTAAGTCGCTTTGGATAAAAGCGTCTGCTAAATGACTAAAAGTAAAGTAAAAGTAAAGTAAAAGTATAAGACAATGTGCTTTATTCCTTATTTTAAACTTCATCTTTTTTTTTAATCTTGAGGTAGATAACCTAAAAGAAAATGTTTTAAAAATATTAGAAATATATTAAAATATTATGTGTGTAGTTGAACTACATATGCAAATATCTATCACAAAACGGTTTATAAACATTTTTTTATTGTGAATGTGAATTGTGCTATAACAAATTATAACATTTCTGATTTCAGCAGAGAAAATGAACACAAATTGTGAACAATTTAAAATTTACAGAACCTCAGACACTTAGATCTCCTGAGACAGACAATACACGCACAGTATATTAACATACAGGCATCTGTTTCCACATCTCACTGAGAGAATATGCGAAAATGCGTCTCTCACATATGCATTATTTCCTTTTCATCCCCTTCCTTCCCCTTACCCATCCTCCTTCCACTTAACTCACTCAGAATGGTCAATAGTATAATATAATGTTCTACATGAATGCAAGTGATATTTACAGTCATGTTTGGTATCATTTGAATTGTCTCAGGGTGACTGGTACAATGGTCTCAATCTGACAAGAAGTATACTAAAAGGTAATACAGATCCTATGAGTTTAGAGATAAGTTGATTACTGTAGAGGGTGTGTCATTTCTCAGTGTCTTTCATGCAAACTCGATCAATGCAAATTCAAATCGTTAGTTCCTGTCTCCATTTTGGAGAATGTTTGTCTTGGTCTGGGTATTTAAGTTTAAGTTTATTTATTTACAGGGGCAATGCACACTAATAAACATAACTGTAAATGTGCCAGAATTAGCCCAAAAGGCTATTTTTCATCTGTAGACCCTTGACAGAATGTTAAAAGGTCACCCTAAAAACAAAGACAGAGCATCACACATATGTGATGCAGAAGAATTTTGTCTACAACAATATCAGTTATATGTCAGTCAGCAACATTATCTTATTATCTGTCCTTCCATGGCGATGCCTTTGTAATGTGTAATCATTGCATGCTTTACAGTAAGTAAATGTGTGTATTTGTACAGTAAGTAAATTTATCAGTGACTTCTGTTTGATCATGAAAATAATTATAAAGTGTATTTAGGCAAAATATTATAATAACATATTTGAAATTATTATAAATAAATTATTTCTGTAACTTGTGTATTGTAACACTCTAAATGCAAAAAAAAAAGCAAAAAAGCAAAAGCCTTCTTAAGTTTGTGCACAGATTTTTTGTTGATCGGTCTGCATGAGGAAGAGCTTTGTAGTCAAGTAACATGCACAGTACATGAACATATTTCTAAAAGAACATCTAACATAAAAAAAAATATTCTTGAGAACACACTGAGGTGATTGGCTTTCTTACGCATCATATTGCTTTTAGATAAAGATGGTAAGTTGATGCAAAAGTTTTTATACACTGTGCAAATGGGTAGGAGTGGGAAATTAATAGTTTTTGTAGGTAGGAAAAAAAATACCCATCACCAGCCAAATATGTTTTTGTTCATGTTGGCACATAATATTTTTTTCTACAAAGCCACTATATGGCTGGTGATCTGATTGGCCTTTGCCATAAAATGTTGTTGTTTTTCAAAAGTGACGCACATGACATTAGATTATATCTTGAAGAGCAGAAAAAAAGAACAGAAAAAGTTGCTGATGTCTGACTGGATGTTTGTTGTCAGTGCAGTTCACACACAGAGCGCAAACATTCTTTGCACATGAATATTTTTAATTTCTGAAAGCTGAATTTGTCTTCATATGTGAGAGTCACACGGAGGGACCTCTTAGACGTCCCATGTTCACTCGATTTTGATAATTGCAGAATTGAAATATTTTTGTTTCACATACACAGAAAAATACCCCTCGCACACCGAAATGGTTCCAGGTAGTTGTGCTGAACAGCATAACAAAATAGTATCCTAAACTTGGTTTCATAAAAACAGTGGATTAACAGGGGACTTCTAAAAGAAATTACATCTGAAAACACCCATACCCTACATACAGCTCCCGATCGGGGTGAAGTTCGGGGGATTTTGTCCACAAAATGAGTACACATATACTTTGTTTGCGGAGTATCTTTTAAGTACTTTTTAAGCATCTTTTAATTTAAGCACTGCAATGCACTGTTTTCTCTTACCAGTCTTTGTCATGGAATGCAAGGCATATTTGCTGGTTCTCAAAACAAGTTAGCCTACTTTACAGGTATTCCTTAAGTTTATTGCTGTAACTGTGGGACATGCTGGCAGGATCTAAACACAGTTAAGCTAACTTTAAAAAAATGTATTGAAAGGCATTTTTATGTATTTTTTAATGAATTAAACATTATACATGATTGTATTTTCATTCCAGATTTCAACAATAAAAAAATGAACACAGATAAAAAGTCAGAAATAAGCAACGAAAATAAAAGTGTGATAGTGAACTAATTAAACAATATAATCAGTTTAAATACATACTATGACATAGGCCTATACTTTGTTCATTAGCAAAACTATTTAGTCCATGACAGAAGTGGAAATTGCATTCACGCTGTACAAGAAAACAAGTCAATGAACCCCAGGACCAGAATTAAAAACCACTGTTTTAGGAGTCATTACATTTTGTCCACACCAGCTTCTTTTCTGATTTCTCGAGCCGTATTTGCCAGATCATTTACTCCTTCGCTCAAGAGGTACTGAGTGGTAGCGAAGGATATTCCTGCAGCAGCAGCACTGCCTACACCTGGAACGAGACTCAACAAATATTCAACAGTAGCAATGGCAGCGAGCGCAGCAGACACTTGCAATCTGGTCAGTGCTTTTTCTCGGATGGCAGTAACAAATTTAGATTTGGCCAAATCTTTCAGGTGGGGCTTGTTAACTTTCTCTGAAAGCCTTGTCAGTGATTTTTCATCCAAACCAAATGCATAGTAGCACCTTGTGAGGAAAAGCACGACTATGCCTACATCACATGCTGCTGATAGGCCAGGCACAGGGATGACTGCTACACCAGCAGAGGTGAAAGATACGGCCCAGATCATCCCTTGAAACATCTTGATCTTCTTCTCGAGAGATTCAGCAGAGCACACTGGCCAGGCTTGTAGAAGAGCAGATCTCTTGTGTTCTGAAAGCTCTTGTTCCAGAGTGTTTTGAAGTCTTTCAAAATCATATTTTTCCAATTCAAAAGATGATATCAAGAATACTTTGGGGTCTCCCAGTTCTTTCAAGTTTTTCTGACAGTACTCTCTTATTTTGTTAAGGATTTTTTTCTTATTAAATCTTCTTTTCTTTTTCTCTGCTCTGATGTCATTGTCAATCTTGGAGCGAATGAAGTAAAAGTTTTTCTTCCGTTTTTTTATTTCTTTAGCCAGCATAACATCATTCTCTGTGAACCTCTCTGAGTTAATTATAATGAAGAAATCATAGGTGTCAAATTTGACATCTTTCAGGTATTTATTTGCTTTGAAGTTTGGGCTTCCTATTCCAGGCAGGTCCCACATTTTCACATTTGGCGCTGCAGGATGCTCATACATGGTGGGCTCCTTTGTAATTTCTGTGACTCCAGTAGGTGCTGCTCCATCATCATCATCATCATCATCATCATCATCATCATCATCATCACCACCATCATCATCATCATCATCATCATTCACATCTTTGTTCAGACCTCTAAGTGCATTTATAAAAGTTGATTTCCCAGATCCTGTTCTTCCAGTCACAGCAATGTTAAGTGACACATTCATTAACTGGTCAAATGTTTCTTTAGCCTTTGCTGTGGCCTTTTCCACGGTGGACTCGCCTGATGCCTTTACTGCCTCAACAACAGCAGGGTCTTGACTTTCCATGTTTTAAACTGTAAAAGTTATAGAAATACCTTAAACATTACTTTATTCATGCAGCCTAAAGAAAGCTTTTTGAGCTGTGATGCATTAGTGCTCAGGTATAGTATAATTGACGTTGACAGTGTTCAGAGTTGATGAAAATCCTCAAAGCAGTCTCACTGTACTTGAAAACTGTTAAATTACAAAAAATACAAGTATTGGAATTTGCAAGCACCAAAACATAAATAGCTATTATTTAAGTTATTAGAGGGTGGAGTGTTCTGCCATGTCAAGAGAAAATAGCACAGACAGCATGTATAACTGGGGTCAGTTAGTTTACTCCAGCAGCATAGGATTAGTTAATGTAGACAGTTAAGTTAAGGCAACATGAATATGAACCAAATGAACAATGAATGGGGAATAAGGAAAAATAAGTAGAAATAAGAAGCTGTTAGTCACAATGTACACTTGTTTTTCTTCCTTCACTGTCATTATAATTGTAGCTCATGTAAACAAAGAAACTGTACTTGCTGCAATGCCTGTAAAGTTAGCTTGATGTTTGATCACAGTAAAAAAGGACACCCTTTGGACTGCAATGCCTGTAAAGTTAGCTTGATGTTTGATCACAATAATAGTGGCCTTTGGATTGGGAATGGCATGCAAGCTGTTGTCAGTATTTGAATTTCAATATTATTTTTCATGCATTACCCATGAGTGTAAAAACAACTGAAAAATGTTCCTCTAGATTCCAGCAAAAAAAGAACAGCTTTTATATTTGGGATGGCACACTTACACTGCAAAAAATGCTTTTCTTACTTAGATTTTTTGTCTTGTTTCCAGCCAAAATATCTAAAAATGACGAGTAAAAATTATTGTCTTGTTTTCAGAAAAAAACAAGTCAAAATTAAGTGAGTTTTTGCTCGAAACAAGCAAAATAATCTGCCAGTGGGGTAAGCAAAATAATCTTGTTTTCTGTTTGAAATCAAATTAATTTGCTTACCCCATTGGCAGATTATTTTGCCTGTTTCAAGCAAAAACTCACTTAATTTTGACTTGTTTTTTCTGAAAACAAGACAATAATTTTTACTCGTCTAGTAAATCCTTCTTGATTTAAGAATTTTTAGAATTTTTGATTTAGAATTTTTTTATTTTGGCTGGAAACAAGACAAAGAATCTAAGTAAGAAAAACATTTTTTGCAGTGTAGCAAGCTACTTTTTAATAATTTTATTAATAAAATGATAAAATATATGTTTTGCTTTGTATCAAACAAGTTTGTTTCATGCCAATAGGCTATATTTGAATTTTTCGAGGCTGAATGCTTGACAAATAGGCTATTAAGCATTAAATACCAAACATCAAGCCAGTTACATGACGTCACACGATTTTTCTTATCAATAAAAATATATAAAAATAAACTTTAAAAATAAATACTGCTTAAGTAATAAGATAACTCAGTAAAACCTCAAGTTAATGTGTATGAAAAACAATAGCCTACTTGTATGCGCAATTAAAATAGTCAATAATAGTCAACAACCAGTTAGTCTATTTACAAAAGTTTTTGTTTTTAATTTTCGCCTCATGCCGATGGAATGAGGCGAATAGAATACAGCATATATGCTGTACTGGTTATATATCTATTCATTTAATGAGGTGAATTTTGAACATACCTTGAACTTCTCGAAGCACACCGACTCATAACTTGTGTGACGGTCCAAGTGTAATTCCGCAGTGGATTCTTGTCGACCAATCAAACTGCATTAAGGAGGCGCTAGGCTACTTCACCTAAACAAATAAACTAATAAGCTAATGACGATACATATATGCATATTAACGTATAGGTTTTTAATAGTTAAAACCTATCTAGGTAAGTTCTTACGTTTTTGCCTTAGTAAAAATTGTGAATAATGTGCCGCAGAAATGTAGTAGACTTTGTTTCGTTTGAATGACTCTACTTGATTTGCCTAAATTTAGTTTTAATTATCACAAACATAAAATATACATCAGCTAGGCCCATTACGTTGTTCCAACACGTGAAAATAATATGTAAGATTGACTTCAACGACCTTGTCATGGCATTCTGCCAAGTTACTTTTAGATAAAGAGTTTTTAGGCTGTCTGGTCACTTAATATGACTATTCTCAGGATTTTCAGTTTTTTTTTTTTCTCAGAAAACAAGCCAGCTGTAATAATGGGAAGGACAGGAGGAAATGGGCAGTGTCATATGAAATTAGGAGGTAAAATTTTGATTGTTTGTTATTTTTATCTGTTCATGTAAGTTCACTCTCTATTTGATGTTTACATTGTTTCCGGGTGAAAGGAACACCAGTTACCTTACAAACAACCAATAACAATATAATTTAATGCGTATATTAAATAATTTACTATTTATTTTTCATCTTAGACCTGCATTATCAAAGATGACAAACCTGTCCTTGACTGTTCAGCCATGATAAACAGTTTGTTTATAAAAACATTAAATAATTTAAGTTTTGATTTTTAATGATCTGAATTTTTAATATATATTAGTGCTGTCAAATGATTAATCACGATTAATCGCATTCAAAATAAAAGTTTTTGTTTACATAATATATGTGTATACTGTGTATATTAATTATGTATATATAAATACAAACACATGCATGTATATATTTAAGAAAAATATGTTATGTTTATATATTAAATACTTATATATATAACATAAAATATAAGAATATAAATATATAAATGTATTTACATGTAAATATTTTCAAAATACATACATGTGTTTGTATTTATATATTATATAATAAATATACACACACATATATTATGTAAACAAAAACCTTTATTTTGGATGCGATTAATCGCGATTAATCGTTTGACAGCACTAATATATATATATATTTTTAATAATCTGAAGTAGGCTAACTGTTTATTTATTTGAATCATTTTTTTATGCAAAAAAAGAAAACTAAAATAAGTAACTAACAATACAAATAATTCAATAGTCTGAGCAAACTATAATTAATTATAATGTAATCAGAGTAAATATTTAATACAGAATACATACTTTGAAAATTCTTTATTTAGTGCATAAACGATCATGTTTTGTATTCTTAAGAAAGATAGAACAGGCACACTTTTAAAGCAAAGCATTTCACAAAAAGAAAAGTTTGTAAAATAAAAATAAACAAATTACTCTTCACATACTGTTAAATGTTAATTTAATAGGATGAACTAATTTTTCAAAGGACACCTGACCTGTGTAAACCTGAGGTGAACTTATGTCTTATATCCACTAAAAATAACCTTGACAGCTAAGCGAAGTTAGCTAATGGTTGCTTTCAAATGAAATCTGGTTAGAAATTTTATCAAATGCAATTATAATTAACACATTTTTGGAGTGCCTTAAGTATTCAAATACTTTTGTGGTCACTAGTTGTAGATAACTGTATTTCCAAGGCTGGTTGTAATGATCCATGGATCGTCTCTGCTGCCCTCTACTGGATTGAGGCAAAACTCCATTTGTGTTAAAATATTTGACCTCTGTTGTTTCAGAAGTGGTTGGGTGCATTCTTTTAGTTTTCTTCTCTCTTCTTTCTTCTTTTTCTTATTCTTCTTTTAAATAAATGGCACCAGTCATGGAACTGTACCTGTTATTCACCTTGTTTGTAGGTTTATGTGATGCAGATATCATAGGCCATATCAAGAGCACATTGGGGAAATAGACCTGTTGCTTAATTGCAGTATAAAGGCTCAGCAAATTATGCATTTAATAACTCAGTTCTAAATCTTTTAGAGAAAATAGATACTAATTTGAACTTTAATTATGCTAATGTTTTTTTTTTTAATTAATTTGACTCAAAAAAACAACTTTTTATACATCAGTTACAAAATTTGATCTAAGTAAAAATGATTTATGACAATAATTTAAAGGTGTCATCAGATATAGCTTCCATGACGACATCCCCTCCTCCCTCCTGTAGTTGTTTGCGTTTGGTAATTTGCCCTGAAGAGACGGGTTGTGTTCGTATAAGGTCTGCATAAACAACAGTGCAATAGATAATGGGTAAGTGGATTTATTTGGTAAGACCGTCGTGAATTTACCTACAGCCGAAAAAAATGTCATTAATAAGCAAGTAGTATGGTAGAAACTATATTTGTGTTACTTGCTGTATACCACCGTCTAGTTGACTCTTTCTCCATTTTTAAAATCCAGAAGCGCTCAGTTGCATATGAAAACGTCCCAAGGCACCATTTCATCGGTGTGTAGTACAATGTAGTTCATTAGACCCCAAACAACAAACACTCCAAATGTGGGATGATGCAATGATGTTATTAAAAATGTTACTGCATAAAATGTTGACAGAGTATCATGTTTCATAGATTTTACATGCCAGCAAAAATTCAAGACCATTTCAACAAAATCAAGGATGTGTTTGCCTCTGAAAGCCCTGATGAAATTCAAGACCAGCTAATGTCTCTTTTGCAGGTCTCTGATAGTTTTACAATAGATATCGCCTTGACTGGAGAGTCTGGTGCAGGAAAGTCTTCTCTTATCAATGCGATCCTCGGATTGAATCCTGATGACGCTGGGGCTGCTCCAACTGGAGCTGTGGAAACCACAAAGCAAGCAACCATGTATCAGCATCCAGATCTCCCACACGTCAGACTGTGGGATCTTCCAGGGATGGGCACCCCTTCCTTTGCATCCAAGAGTTATGTGTTACGTCCCAGGACGTATGTCATTTTTGTTAATGGCATTGTTGTTAATTTTGTGTATTTGTGTGTGTGTGAGATTGTTTCCCTGATGCCCAACAGCCTGCTGGGAAGCGTAGTTTTTGTCTGTTTTCCTCTGTTCCTCCCTGTCCTAATTGATGTCACCTGTCCCTCATCAGAGCTGTGGAGAGGAGCTTGCATTTGAACAGAGGGAACTGGCTGTTCACCAGAGAGAGTTTGGCCTGTCCGTTTTCCCAGATTTTGATGAATACTGTGTGTTCTGAGCAGTGTTGCCAATTTGGCAATTTTGTAGCTAGATTTAACTATACTTCCGCCTTTTGATACTTTTCTTCAAAAGTTTAGAGACAAATATAGCAACTTCTTGGACAAACCTTATCTAAGTTCTCGTCTTGCCCACTTTTTCTATTAGTAAACATTGTGACGTTTTTCTGTGGGCGGAGCTTAGGTGGAGGCAAAAAGATCCCCCTGACCGCTTCACTAACGCTAGCTATGAAGTCTGTTTAGCTTGTTTTTTTTAACAATAACTGGAGAAATTCCGATTTAACCTGCATATGTATGGTCACTCACTTTCCGGGACCGCAACTGTTATTTGAAAAGGTTAACTTTAACGTACGAAACCAGATTAGCCGACCCCCACACGCTTTTACTCAAAGGATGGAAGATCTGACAGGACTGAAACGTCTGTGCATTTGACAAATATTGCATGTTATTCACTTCATCTGTGATAAGAGTATGCAAACACCGCGAGAGCATCACTACCGGGAGCAGAAAGTGTCCGACTTCACGTCTCCGCTTTCAATTCCACCCCCGACTGCAAGCGGCTACTCTCGCCGATAGGTCTGTGCGGCGCTGCATGAAGTCGAACACACCTTTTGTGTTGTGTATATAACGGCGGACTCATATGTGTGTTCATTGTCTGATGAAGAGCGTCTAAGCTCGAAACGTCACCTGAGGTGAGAACATAAATATTTTTCTATTTCTGGAGCTATGGTGTGCCCTCTTTGATTTTCTGGTTCATATTCTTGTGTGGTGGAGCACCCACATTGAGCTTTTTGCCTATTGGATGTGCGCTCTTGGACTGTTTTTTGTTCAACATTTTAATACTGAGAAATCCTTAGTATTCAAAACTTTTGTACCATTTTCTAGAAAACTTTACATTTTATGAATCTAAGGGCCAGTTTTACTAACAGCTTGCACCAGCACAAACCGTCTTTTGGCGTTAAAATAGTAATGTCAGGTTTTACTAAAGACGCGCAGTGAAGAATTAGCGCTGAAAAGGCGCGGGCACAGTTATTTTTGCGCACCGCAGATATGAGAGAGTGCATGGTAGTAGGGAGAGACTTTTTTCCCCACATAATTTATTTGGAATGCAAGAACACGAAAATATGTTTGCCAAGCCATGTTGTTTTTAATTTGCTTCAGAAAATAAAAGACGACTTGGAACCCTTGTTATGGATTAACTGGGGACACGCGCGTGCACGCTAATAGTTTTACCTGAGTTTCCAGCAGATGTTGGACCTCCACAGATTCGTCACAGGGAATTTTCAACGGAACAGATTTCAAAGCTTTCCACATTATTTGTGAATGTTTGTATCATTATTGGACTCTGTTGTTTCCCAGATTAATTTTAATTCGTTTCAATAGTTTTTTTTTTCTAATGACAATTGTAAATGCATTAAATAAGGTGTTTACTTTGTTTCTTTGCAACGCGTGTGTAGGCAGTTGTTCAAAAATATTACTTAATTTGTGTAAATGTATTGGAGCAGCAATATTGCTGTGGTCAAAGGAATGTCAAGCATTTCATTTTCTTTATTTTTTATATTGCTAAAGAATGAGTGATAAACAAGCTATAGTTTTGCATTATGCATATAATTTCGAATTAGTGACAGATAAGATGCAGTGAATTATCCTGAATAGGGAATGTTCAACAAAAGTATATACATAGTTAGGTGTTGAAGCAAAAGCACACACACACACAAACACATTTAACAATACATAGCTTCAAAGCAGCTTTACATAAAATGCATTTTTTTTTTTTTTTTTTTACTATGAAAATCTGCTATGTCTGCTATGAAATCTGCTATGTCAGAAATGACTGTCGATGTAATGTCCATATTGCAGAAATGTACAGTTTTATAATAGAGGTCTGTGAGGTCAAGTGAGGTCACCTTTATTTATATAGCGCTTTATACAATACAGATTGCGTCAAAGGAGCTTCACAGTGTTAAATACTGAAATAGTGTGTCAATAAAGCAAACAAAGTTCAATTCAGCTGTAAAGCAGCTCTAACATGAGGACAATAGTAAACAGTACGTTTCTCAGTTAAAGTCAGTTCATGGTTGAT
>JAFVLL020022855.1:0-39029 GCA_021397915.2 Tor tambroides | reverse complement strand
TTCTCAGTTTAAACATTTATGTTATCTATGTTCTATTGTGAATAAAATATTGGCTCATGTGTTTTAAAATTCTTTTAGATTTCATTTTATTCCAATTTAAAAAAATGTCCCAGCATTTCCGGAATTCGGCTTGTAATATAAAGGATGTATTCATTCATTCATTCATTCATATATAAAACCAATAAAGAGCAATAAATAAAGATCCTCCACAATGAGTTTTATTGTGGTTTATTTACACAAGAAGCAAATGAAGCAGCTAAACATTTTAGTATATTCTCTCATTGAGCAAGAAATGACATCACTTTTAATAATCTAAAAAAGTGATGTACACATATAGACAAAAACCAAAGTGACTATGGGGATTTACAAAAAGATAGTTTTCCAGTCCTATATAAATAAAGGAGAGGCTGAGCCAAACCACCCAGCACAAAACACACGTGACCAGCAGTCCAGAGCATTGAAATAAACTTACGTGTCAGAACTAAAATGAGTGCTGCCACCAAATACGCAGCATATGTGACTACCGTTGCCATTAAAATCAGTACAATGATTTGAAACGCTCTTCTCTTTATGAGATTTTCCTTTGTTTTATCTCTTCCTTTCGCTCCTGGTCCTGACTGCTTCAGAGCTCTGAGAACAGCCAAACAGCAGAATAATTTCACAGACAAAGCGAGTAGAGACAGACACAAGGAAACACACATGAATAAATAGAACTGATTTGGAATTATATTAGCACTGGCAAACAAACAGTCGATAACAATCACCAGCCAGCCAGCAGTGGAGCAGATCGCTTTATATCTGAGAGCTTTGAACTTCAGAAAGTCGAACGGATGAATCACTGCCATGTAGCATTCAACACAGATCAGACACTGAAACAGAGGACGACCAGTCATGGAAACACCTGTCAGAAATTGCACATAAATATAGACACCTGGAAAAGTGCTGCTTATCAGAAATAAAAAAGACTGCAGACAGAGAAACATCTCACAAACACACAGATTGAGACTGAAGAACTCTGCTGCAACTCCATTTCCAACTCCTGTGACGATCAGCCAGATCACATAACAGTTTTCGGGAAGCACAACAATGAGGTTGAGGATCCATCCAGCGGTGTTAAAATCGAAGGGTGACTCTGTATTGCTTGTGTTATTTGTTGTGATGTTGCTGGAAGAATACTGTTTTGACATAGCAGAAATATCCATTTGTTTTCTCTCTCTTTTTACCTGACTTCCAAAATAAACAAACACAACAGAATATGTCAGTAAATCTTATATTATGATATTCATATTAGGCAAATCACAGAAAAAAATGGGTGTGGGATTTACTTTGAAACAATTTTCATTCAGAAATTGCTAGAAAAAATAATTACAGAAATGGCAAGGAACACATTTTATTAGATGCAAAATTTCAAAGTAGACAAACATACAGTATTTTCTTGTAAAACCTACTCCAATAATCTGTTTTTACAACTTAGATTTTTTTCTTCCTTTTTTTTAACAGTATAATGATATTAATGTACTGTACATAGTTCATTAAAATAAAAGAATGTTACATATATTAAGTGTAAGTTTATACGCTATTTCAGTAATTGAGTAAATGCCTTGTACCAGATAAATAATCTTCAAAGCTGGATAGATCTGCCACAGAGCTTATATAGTTCATCATGAAGTAATATTTAATACAAAGTGGCAACCACAGGTGTAGTTCCTCTTATTACTATATTCCACTAACATCTGACAACAAGACGTTTCTGAATACATTTCTCCTTTAGTTTTTAATTCAAAACCATCTTTTGTTTGTCAAATATATATCTTAATAATATCTTATGTGTCCAAATAGCCTCAGTCAAGACTAAGGCATGAACAAGACCAAGTCACAGTACTGTTCTGAGTTTGTATTTTAGAAAATGACATATATAATTATTAAACAATTTAAGGAAGACCTGTTTACCTTAAAGTAATGATTTGTTTTCAGAGTCAGTCCATGTGGCTTGATGCTCTCGATACAGCTTTGATGTCACCAGACTGAACAGCTGCAAACAATGACATAAGTTTGACTGTATATTTTAAATAAGAATGAACAGAGAAATTATAACCGGGGATATGATATTCCAGTGGCCAGATGGACACCACAGGTCTCATATGAAATGGATGAACTAAAGGAATGTCATCAGTAAATTAACGACATGCAAATACAGATAAATGAAAATGCACCTGGTACAAATGGAAACTATTTTATGTACAAAAATAACACTCATAAAGACTACATGATATTTAAGCACTGCATTTACAGTAAAAGGTGATTATATGAAAGGTCTTTGAAGATGTAGACAAATTGAACAAACTAATAATTTAAACCAATTAACATTTTAAAGTAACTGATAAACAGAAATGAATTGGTCTTCAATCAACATGTCTTCAATCAATCTCATGTTTTTCCAAACCTGTATGAATTTCTTTCTTTTGGAAACAACAACAACAACAAAAAGCTATTTTGAAGGATGCTGGTAACCAAACAGTTGATGTTAGCCATTGACTTCCACAGTATTTTTAGTATAGTATGTCAATGGCTACCGGCAAGTGTTTGATTACCAACATTACTCAAAATATCTTCTTTTGTATTCAACAGAGACTACTACAGGTTAGGAACAAATTGAGGCCGAACTGTTCCTTTAACCTGTGTCCTGTCTTTGTGGTACTTTAAGATATTTATAGTTTTTTTTTTTTTATCATTATCATTTAAAAATATTGCTAAAAACTTCCATGCATCTACAGAGATGATTTGCATGGAAAAATTGTGGATTTCATTTAAATGGCATGTGAATCTCTGAGACTTAGTTTTGAACATGCAAATAAAATCAAGATATGATCCCTCTCGATTACATATACAGGCAAATTGGTTTAAAACAAAACAGCACCATGAAGCATAGCTGCATTCAAGGAAAACCTTATTTTATTTTATTTTTTACATAAGATAATATGAAACCTGCATTGATGTGGTACTGTCAGTTGTTGCTTCTGTATGAATGAAACGAAAGGTTATTATCACTGCGTTGTTGAGAAACATGATGCATGAATATCATTTGGCCAATGGTGCCCAATACTGATAAACATTATTCCATTATTTATTCCATGAAGCATACTGTGACTTGACAAATGGGTTATGATGTGCTGTCCGCTATGTTAAGGTACGACTTTTCTGTTATTTTATTGATGTATTTATTTTTGGATAAATCAGTCTGCTTAATGTGGACCAAGTGAGTGAGTGACAGATCATGACAGCTGCCTCATTTCAAACTGCAGCATGGAGCTCACACAAATTGATCATCTCATCCTCTTTCCTGCTAATTACAGTGTCTTGCGAAAGTATTCATACCCCTTCATTTTTTTCACGTTTTATGTTGCTGCCTTATGTTAACTGCTTTAAATTAGTTTTTTTTCTACATCAGTCTACACTCCATACACCATATTGACAAAGCAAAAACAGAATTGTCACAACTTTGTAAATTAATTACAAATAAAAAAAAACTGAAATAAGTACATTGCATAAGTATTCATACCCTTAACTAAATATTTAGCTGAAGCACCTTTACAGCCTCAAGTCTTTTTTGTTTGATGCGACAAGCTTTGCTCATCAGCATTTGGCAATTATCTGCTATTCTTCTCCTCACCTCTTCACCTCTCAAGCTCTGTCAGGTTGGATGGGGGCAGACGCACATTTTCAGGTTTCTCCAGAAATATTTGATTGGGTTCAAGGCCAGGCTGTGGCTGGGCCACTCAAGGACATTCACAGAGTTGTCTATAAGCCACTCTTGCTGTGTGTTTAGGTCCATTGTCCTGTTGGAAGGTAAACCTTCTGCCCGTCTGAGGTTCTGAATGCTCTGGACTGGGTTTTCATTAAGGCTATCTCTATATTTTGGTGCATTGAGCTTTTCTTCTACTCTGACGAGTCCCTCAGTCCCTGCCGCTGAAAAACAGCCCCACAGCATGAGGCTGCTACCACCACACTTTACTTTTGGGATGGTACTCTGCAGGTGATGAGCAGAGCTGGTTTCCTTCAAACATGATGCTTAGAATTGAGGTTCATCAGACCAGATAATATTATTTCTCACAGTCTGAGGGTCCTTTAGGTGCTTTTTTGCAAATTCTAAGTGTGTTTTCATGTGTCTACACTGATGAGTGTAGCCCAGCTCGATGGAGTGTTGCAGTGGTGTTTGTCTTTCTGTAGATTTCTCCTATCTGCATATACGATCATGGAGCTCAACTAGAGTGACCATCAGGTTCTTCGTCACCACTCTAAGCAAAGCCCTTCTCCATCAATTGCTCAGTTTGGCCAGGAGGCCAGCTCTAAGAAGAATCCTGGTTGTTTCAAACTTCTTCCATTAAGGGTAACAGAGACTACATGCTTCTGTGACCCTTCAATGAAGCAGAATTTTTTTCTGAACTCTTCCCCAGATGTGTGGCTTGACGCAAACCTGTTTCTGAGCTCTACAGACTGTTCTTTTGACCCCAGGGTTTGGTTTTTGCTCTGATATACATTATCAGCTGTTGGACCTTTTATTTAGACATGTGCCTTTCCAAATCATACCCATTCAATTGAATTTGCCACAGGTTACCTTCACTCAAAGTCTAGTAACACCTACAAGCAATATGAATGCTCCTGAGCTAAATTCCAACTGTCCCAGATAAGGGTATGAGTACTTATGCAATGAATCATTTAAGTTTTTTATTTATAATAAATTTGCAAAGATGTTAAAAAACTTTTTTTTTTTTTGCTTTACCATTATAGTGTATGGAGTATAGACTGATGTGGAAAAAAAGTGAGTTAAAGCAGTTTAACATAAGGCAGCAACATAAAACATGAAAAAAATTGAAGGGGTATGAATACTTTCGCAAGGCACTGTATGCCACAAAATAAACATGGATGAAGATCAGAAGGTATGTTGAAAGAATTTAGTGAAATGTGTTATCATTCATGTAATTACTCAATTAGCGTTTCAAACATGGAAATACGTTAATAAAACAGCTTGTAGACTACATGGCATGTGACGTTAAATTTACCTCAAATTTAGTTTGCTAGAAAAACGAACTTTAGAGCATATAGCTGAAATGGTAAATATATTGTTAAATATATGCACTATGCATTATACAATGTACAGTTTTACTTAACTTAATTTCATTTTTGTTTCAATGTATAGGTATGTTTGAATCAGTCTCCTACTTCTGTCAATAAAAATGCCTAAAATGTGTTTCTGGGTTTATCGACTCAAAATGATGAAGCATGTGAAATATACTTAAAAATAGCTGTTCATTAATGTTTTATCACATTTTTATTATTTGTATTTTTATGCTTACATGTATTTTATTCATAGTTTACATTAACCCTACTGCTGGATCCCAATCAGAGCAGTATCAAACACAAACAATTATGGAAGATAAATGTTTTGCGTAATGTTAATTTTTCTGAAGTGTAGACTGAGTCTAGTTTAGCTATACATTTTGACTAGGTAGTAGCTGGACTAGTTTCACAATAATTGATCAAATACTTGCAGTCTGTTACATCACTCACAGCTCAAAAAACATGACTGAACTGACTGTTCCCATAACTTTAAAACTGTACGCAGCTCAAACTAGGATCATTTACATTTGGTGAAGGGCAGTTTTCCCAACCGATGGAGAAAGAGAAGAGGCTGCACCAAACCACCCAATGAAAAGCTAATACGTGAGATAGTTAAGACTATTTCAGAATTGCGAACTGAACTCATGAAAAGGAGCACTGAAATTATATTGGGAGCATATATGATAATCATGGTTCCAGTAATTATTAGAATGACATTAAATGCTTTTCTTTTCATGTGGTTTTCCTCCTCTCTGCCTCTCACTCTCTCTCCTGGTCCTGACTGCTTCAGAGCTCTGAGAACAGCCACACAGCAGAACATCTGGATGGAGAGGTAAAGGATGAGCTGTGCTACTATAAAAACAAATACCATCCCAATGAGGAAAAACCACATAAGCAAAATAAGGACCCAACAGGAAGCAAAAATTGAAGTCCAGACAAAAACAGTGCAGATCACTCTATATCTGAGAGGTTTGAACTTCAGAAAGGTTACAGGATGAACCACTGCCAGGTAACGCTCAACACAGATCATACACTGGAACAGAGGACGACCAGTGGAGGCGAGTCCTTGTCCAGAAAAAATAAGCACGATCAGTATTATGAATGAGTTGGTGAAAACTGTGAAGAGATCATTTAAACAGAGAAGGATCTCACAGACGGCGAGATTGAGACTGAAGAGCTCTGCTGCAAGTCCATTCCCTGTTCCTGTTACTATAAGCCATATCACATAGGAGTTGGTAGGAACACCCAACAGAACAGTGATGATATATACTGGTATCATCGGTTCAAAACCAGTTTCTGGCCTGGTATCATTGAAAAAGAAGTGATCAGAAGAGTCTGACGCAGCAGTGGTGAAGTTCATCTCCACTGTGTGCAGTCAAAAAACAGAACTGTGATCTATGAATGAGAGATACAAGTGTTAGTCCAACAGAACATTCTGGAACTGTAATTAAAATTACTCTAAAAATTCAAATTTTCAGGAGACACATGTTCAGATTCAGCTTATTGCACTTTTAGAAGTAAAGGTTCTTCATTGGCATTGATGGTTCCAGAATGAACCTTGAACATCTGTGGAACCTTTCCATTCTTTCTATTGGATACATTTTCTTCAGAATATTAAAATGTTCTTCACACTAAGTTTTAGTGAGCCCAAAATGGTTCTTCTATGGCATCGCTGCGAAAACCCTCTTTTGAAACCTTAATATTTAAGAGTGTATTAAAGAGTGTGAACTTAAAGATGACGAAGAAAAACCTTTTGACCTATATCCCAAAATATACTGTATTAATGTCTTTCAAACAAATCATATAAATCAGCCTTATTACCTTTTCCTGTAGTCTACAGTGATGAATTCAGAAAAAAAATGATCTGTGAGTTAAAGATGTAGTCACAAAAATTTACCTTCCCAGTCCATTTGTCTCACAAGAGGATGCATGATATTCATATCTGGAGCCCTGAATGCAAATACAGTCAGTGACATCATATTTGACGGTTAAAAAAGTGTTTATTTTAAGAGTATTACCTACACAAGGTGAGACAAGTGAGACATGCAAAAATGAATCTGTATATACTAGTCAGTAATGTGAAATGGTTTATCAGGGATTATCTTTAGTAAAACAGGGAATTCTTCCTTTTGTAAAACAAATAACCAGCCATGCTGTCTCCATGGTGGATAAGCATAGATTTGCTCTTAATTTGAACAAATGTCACAACAAAGATTTTTGTTGCATTTCTAATGGAAAGTCTCACACATCACATAATGTAAACTAGATTTACATGTCCAGATGGAAATTCCAGTGCATGCAAGGCAGCTAGAAGATTAGGTTTTTTTTTCCAAGTTTAATTTTTAGGATTTGTTTATTGTGAATATGAATAGATAAACAAAATATGTGACAGGGCCAATCAAAATGCAGTATGCAAATTAATTCAAAATCGAACACACTAAATATGCCAATAACATTATCATTGATGGTTACATTCTACACATTCTATCAACGTACAGTAAGTCTGCTTTAATATTTCTTAAAATAAGGATTATCTGGAAACATGCTGACTAATATTGAAAAAAGGATAGATGTATAACCTAAATATTCTATATATTTGATAAATTTGTAAATGTATACCAAAAAAATTGGCATTGAAGCAGTTTTCACTTAGAATTTGCTTGTAAATGTCACAATTAATTACAAAGAAACAGCAAGTAACACACTTAATTAAATATGAAATTTTGAAGTAGAAAGACTGAAATAGTATTTTCTTGTAAAATGTACTCTAAATATATATATTTTTTTCATTTACAACTTCACAAAATCTTTAACAGTGTGGTTAATTTGTCAACATATGTAAAGTTAAAGTTAATTGAGACTAGTTATTCATAAATATCCATAATGAATTCTTAAGGAAGTCTAATGAAATATCTAATAAAACCAATAAAATCTCTCATTGCATTTAAAAGGTTAACAGCTGTTGTGAATGAAATATATATATATATATATATATATATATATATATATATATATATATATATTTATTTATTTATTTATTTATTTTTTTCTTTTTTTTTGTTTGGACAATCACCACACCTCATTTTCTGTCGGCTATGTGCACTAGAATCAATACATAATGTGACACCATTGTTGCAATGTAATGTGGCCATATGGTTAAATGTAGGTGAGGCAGAAGAAACCAATCCAATATCATTTAGTATGCAAATAAATGTAGGACAAAAAACAATAGATCTGTCTATCTATCTGTCTATCTTTGTCTGTCTGTCTGTCTGTCTGTCTTTAATGCTAACAAAATTTTAAGACAAAGTTACTATAAAAAAACAAAACAAAAAAACAAAACAAATAATATGATCTAGTCTCATGCTTAGTTCAAATTTTTTAGCAAAAGTGCATTTTTTTTGTTTGTCATGAATATAAAAAATACAACATGATAAAAATGAACAATCTTTTACGTCACTCATAGTTCTTTAATTTCCCCCATAACTTACAAAACAAAAATGCACATCATAGAAAGAACAGAAATTATTAAGCAATGAAAGGCCATTTGTTACTAGTAGAAATAAAATTATTGAATTTGCCACTTAACAAAGGGCAGTTTCCCTACACGGTGAAGAAAGAGAAAAGGCAGCATTAGACCAGCCAAACCAAAACAAGCATAACTAATATATGAGATCACCTCTGAAACGTCTGATGAACTCAAAGAAAAGAGAAGTGAAATAATATATGGAACATATATAACAACCATGGTCACAGTAATGATTCGAATGATGATAAACGCTCTTTGCTTCATGTGGTTTTCTTCCTCTCTCTCTCTCCCTCTCTCTCCTGGTCCGGACTGCTTCAGAGCTCTGAGAACAGCCACAAGACAAAACAACTGGATGGAGAGGAAGAGGATGAGCTGTGTCAATACGAAACCTACAGAAATATACTTTACGTGGGTCGTCGAAACTGTAGTAGCCAGACCATAGCCAGACAAACTTGCCACCCAGACAATAACAGAGCTGATCACTCTATATCTGAGAGGTTTGTACTTCAGAAAGGTTACAGGATGAACCACTGCCAGGAAACGCTCAACACAGATCAGACACTGAAACAGAGGACGACCAGTTGTGGCTATTCCTTGAAAGAAATTCACTGCATTTGAGAGATCTGAAAAAGTATAGCGGAGAAGTTCGAAGAGAGAGTGTAGACTGTAGATCATCTCTGAGATGGAGAGGTTGAGACTGAAGAACTCTGCTGCAAGTCCATTCCCTGTTCCCGTTACTATAAGCCAAATCACATAGGAGTTGGTAGGAAAACCCAACAGAACGCTTGCGGCACATATTATTGAATATAAAATCCAATGTTTAAATCCAGGGCCTGTAGTGTCATTTGAGTAACTGGAAGAGTTTGATACAATAGTGGTGGTGATCTCAATGGAGATGTTCATCTCTTTTCACTGTATACATAAAAAAAGTGGGATACAAATGCAACTCATGTTAGAAGTCTGCTAGAAACTTAAAACCATTCACACACTTTTGCTGTGCAACAATCTATGCAACTTTATCTTGAAATAAACATTCAAGCTGCACATGAATAATTAAATGAAAAAAGCCTTTATCAGAAAGCCATCACAATTCAAGTATAGATTAACCCAATGCAAACCTAAATATGGCAATTGATTCTTGCATAACATTATGACTATAAAACACAATGTAAACTGTTTTGTGAATAAAAAAGGGAAAAAATACAAATAAAAAATACAATTCCAGCTTTTTATTTCTGTCAAACAAGAAAAAGAAGCAACAATATTCAGTTCATTACCTTAGTCCTGTGGTCTATAATGCTTCATGTGATTTAAAAGAAATTATATATGTGTGTATATAAAATAAAATGCATTAAAATAATAAATAAATATGAAGGAGTTATTCACCAGCTGGCTTCTCAGTTAATGTGTCACAAAAACATAACTTGCACAACTTTACCTGGGTGGGCTCTGAAACTCTGATATGCAAATATGTTACATGACATCATATTTGGACAGACTGTGTTCTCTTATTTACAGATAAAAAACCCCAAAAACAAAATAGTCTAAATAAGTATTTTCATCTCAACAAACACTAATGGCAGATTTGATTTCTTGGGAATCCAACAAAATTAATAATATAAATGTGTACCATAAGTCACTTATGTCTAATGCATGTAAATATTTCCTTCATCGTCAGCTGTGAAAACAATAGGAGCGCTGTCATAAGAATCACTGCGCACCCCAAAATAACAACCATCTGCTTTCAATAACCTTCAATCCATACAAACTGACTCATTCAAAATACTGAAAACAGATACTCAGAACACATGGGTTTACTTCAAAAATAACATAAATCAACTACTAAGCTACTAAATCAACTTAGATATGAATCAATTTGGACATGTTTTTATGTCTACTGCAGCTTTAAAACAAATAAGCCTTAAAAACATTATTCATGTCAGAGCCGTTGAGAAACTATGTCTGGATTAGATCAAAAACAACATCAGCGTCATGCCAGTCAAGCTAAAACAACAGATGTATATGATTTACATTGCAGCACATTGCACCATTACAAGTCATTTCTTAGAATTTAGGCAGGAAATAATTTGGACCATTTCTACAGCATTGCATGAAGACGACAAGTATATGACATCTTTCATTTTTTCCCTTATTTTTACACAAATTTTAGGGTTGACAGCATTCACCAAGATCAACCTTCAACCCTGTTACTCAAGTTGTTGCATGAAAAAATAATAAATGGAAAAAAAAAAAAAAAAAAAAGTAGGATCTCATTGCAGAGTCAAACTTTTGAAAACAGTGCAATAGTGCAAACAAATTTTTAAGGTAGCAAAAAAATGAGCACCGTGAAATATATCATGCATTTTCAATATATATAAACCTAGACACCTACAATAAAATTTTTGAAAGCAACATTACATTAGAAAGGCTATAGCAGGTGAATTACAGAGTGTTTACAATTATTGACATTTGATGAAGGGTAGTTTCCCAACCCGGTAGAGAAAGAGAAGAGGCTGCACTAAACTCGTCAAAGTGAAAAAAACATAACTAATAGACATGAGTTTGTGAGTATTATTTGCTGAAATCCATTGTGGAGCTGCAAAAATAATATAAGGAACATATAAGATAATCAAAATCACATTAGTTATTAGAATGAGGTAAAACGCTCTCCTTTTCATATGGTTTTCCTCTTCTATCTCCCTCCCTCTCTCTCCTGGTCCTGACTGCTTCAGAGCTCTGAGAACAGCTAAACAACAGAACAACTGAAAGTAGAGGAAGAGGAAGAACTGTACAAAGAAAAAAGCAAAGTACCAATTATAGAAGAACAACAATAAAGTCATAATATTGAAGCCACAGGAAAGAAACCCTGCCACCCAGACAATAACAGAGCAGATCACTCTATATCTGAGAGGTTTGTACTTCAGAAAGGTTACAGGATGAACCACTGCCAGGTAACGCTCAACACAGATCAAGCACTGAAACAGAGGACGACCAGTGATGGCAAGTCCATCTAAAAACTCCACGGCTATCCAGAGAGTTTCACATTTATAAATGAGAAGAGCCAAGACAGATTCCATACAAATGAAGATCTCACAGACAGCCCGATTGAGACCGAAGAACTCTGCTGCAAGTCCATTCCCTGTTCCTGTTACTATAAGCCAAATCACATAGGAGTTGATAGGAAAACCCAACAGAATGACACTGATATCTACCAAGGGGGTCATATTAAAACCAACTTCCACTTCAGTGCTGTTCAGATCAGAAGAGTTTGACCCATCAGTGGTGAAGCTCTCACTGGAGATGTTCATTTCTTCACTGTTTTCAGTCAAAAAAACAGACCTGTGATCTATGAATGAGATACAAGTCTTAGTAAACCAGAACATTCTGGGTCTGTACAGAGTAAATGAGATCTAAACTACATTAGATAACACACATTAGTAAATGAGAACAGTTCGGTTGTCACGTTCAAAATGTTAATTCTAATTAACACAAAATATCTTTAATTATTTTGCTCAAACAAGCAACAATCAACTCTTTACCTCTGCACAGTTGATGATACAGTAATTCATGCAATTAATAAAAAGTTTTAAATAAATAATTATTAGAGTTATATCTATAGCCACTGTAGCTGGACTGTTTGACTTCCAAGCTGATGCGCTAAGAGGATGCAGCTTGCATTTTATTAAATAGGAAGAGTCCTGAAACCATGACATGCAAATAAATTAGGTGACACCTTATTTGGTTTGTAAGAATTTTATGCACAAGACAATAAAGCTGTGAAATATGTCTTTAAGCAACAGTACCAAAATGTGCATACAACATAAGTTAAAACTTCAACATTGAAAGAAAGACAATTTTTACAAAAGTCATTTAGAATCAGACGAGTGGCATGAAAAGAAAATGACAAGATATCACAATGTCCTCACACCCTCATAAAACCATCTACTTTAAATGGCCACCCAATTACAAATGAATTCATAGAAAACACTGAAAACTGATACTCCACTCATGGATTGACAAAAACAACATCAGCTACAAAGAAAATCAAACAAACAACAGATGTGATTTACCATGCAGTGCTTCCAGCAAAAATAATGATGTATAATATAATATGACTTATTTTAAAGGCACAAATCCTATGTATGATTCAAAACATATGTACTTTCTAAATATGATCTAAATATGTAAAAGTAACCTACAGTACTATGAAAAGTAGCTGGTTATGAACATCATATATCAGCATAACTTTATGGAATTTTAACATTTTAACTGAGTATGAATTAACTGCACACAATCCTTTTACTGAAAGTTTTCCCCATATTATAAACACTTTTAGAATTCCCCAAAGGGGTTATTTACTCAAATTACATTTCTGTCAGCATTAACTCCCCCTCATGTCGTTCTAAACCTGTATGACTTATTTTCTTCTGCAGAACTGAAAAGATATTTTGAAGAACATTTTGGTCCAAACAGCACTGGCCCTTACTGATTTTTATTGTACGGACAAGCAAAAAAAATAGAGGTTTTGTTCAAAATATATATTTGATAACGAATACTTTGGGATTTCATGAATTATTAGACGCACATACCACATGTTTTTCTTATTCTTAGAACTAGTTAACTTTTGAGAACTTACTATTATCTAACATGAACTGACATGTAATGTATCCTTATCTGTCCTGTCCTACCTTAGTGTCACGTGGCTATGGAAAGCACACAACGCAGGAGTAGAAATAAATAACGATAGTCCTTTAACCCCTTCTTTAACCCTCCTACCCATTTTGGCATGGAGACATAAATGAAATACCCAAAATAAAGAGGTTGCTGCTCATGAGTATTTCTGACTAATGACTAGATCCATAATCAACATATGTTTACAAAGTTGGCACTTCAAAGTTTACTGTTCAAGAATCAGAATTACTCAGACTGCTATGAATATAGAGATATATAAGCTCAAACATAAAAATAAAAAATATTAAGAATATACTTTTTAAATGTATAAAAAAAAATCATGTTGCTGTGGTAAATATTTTTAGAAACACAATGAAGCTTCATTTCAAATTTGAGGACTTTATCCCTGCAACTGCAAATTTTATTAAACATTTTCTAAGACCATGTCATGTGTGTTTTTAGAGAAGCCTAATAAAAGGCTAATAAAACTGACTTATGGCCACCTGTAAGCTCTCCCGCATGCTGTTGCCTCATGTCTGGTCTGGCAAACTGCCCCATTCATGATTCTATTGTTCTCACTCGATGAACCTTTCACACTTTTGCCAGGTATGAGACATAATCCTCATTATTCTTTTATCATTATTCTTTTGATTTTATTCAGCCATTATTAGCCTTTATTCATTACAAGGTTTACTAATCCACATCACTTCAATCCCAATAGACTTTTACCTGCCTTTTATCAAATGTCTTTCTAAAAAAATACAACAATCTTGCAACCTTACATGAATTATTATTACAAATACATCATGAAGTAGGATTGCACCTGTTCTGCAGCTGCATTAGAGCTAACATTAGCATCAAGCTAGATAAGACGATTTATGACATTAATAGTAATCAAAGCTCACTTTAAACTACCATCGAGTGTTTGTAATAACTTCCTTTTGCGATCACGTGGAGTTTGGTCGTTTAATGTTGTTGAAATATGCTATTTATAGCCCTTTATATCACTGTACAAATTAACATTTTAGATGTACACATTCTGTATTGTTATTTCAAGAAAATCAATAAAAACCATAGGCGTAGCTTGACGTTTGAGCTGGGGGTGGGGGGGGTTTGTATGGGGATGGGCAAACCAAGCCAGTCGATCTGGTCAGTCAAACTTTTAAATACATTTTAGCATTTCTGTAGTAACAGACAAGCAATTCCCGCACACTATCATAACTTGCAAAGAAGTAATATTTATTAACACAACGTTTCGGTCACACGACCTTCATCAGGAGTATACAAATATTCAAATTCATCTCTTTTAAGATAAACACATGACCAATTAACAAAGTTCCATCTGTAAACAATTAAGCTCATTAGGAGTATAAATTAACATCACATCGTAGACAATTACAAATTATAATAGTAACAACAATCAACAAAGATCCCACTGCAAACTAACAAAATCACCCAAAATACATAAACAGCACATCAACATCAAATTGTTACACCAATCAGTCCGGCTACATAGCCACTCAAACACATTATAAATAATAGAAACGACACATCATTCAAAACAATAACACCACTATAACATTACATTAAATGGTGCTTCATCGTTCATACCCATAGGTGATAAAGTTTGAAGGGTATAAATCCAAAACAATTCACGTCTCTGTAGAAGTAATTCAATGTCCCACCCTAGGTGGCAAAGTTACTTTCAATCCCACAAAACGTAAAGAGGTAACATCGTGATTCAAATTTAAAAGTGTGCCGCAACTGGATAATTCATATCTTTTCTTCTGATCGAACTCTTATGTTCACTAATTCTTTGTTTCAATTGACGTGACGTTTTTCCCACATAGCCTATACCACAAGGACAACGGATCAAGTACACAACATGAGTGGAAACACAAGTAATCACAGATTTGATGTTATATTTTTTACCAGTTCTAGGATGACAAAAAAATGATGTTTTAAAAGTATTATTACACTGAGCACAATTCCCACAACGATAATTGCCCTTCTGTATAGGACTAAAACTCTGAGATGCACGAGGACTGGCGCTCTGAAAACGAGCATGTACCAAGCTATCTTTTAAATTCCTGGCGCGTTTATATACAATCAAAGGAGGATATCTAAAAATATCCTTCAACTCTGAATCAGAGGACAATAAATGCCAGTGTTTTTTAAAAATTGATTTTATCATATAAGACTTAGGTGAATGTGTTGTAATACAAGCAAAAGAGTACTTTCTTGTTTTCATTGTCTTCTTTTTGAGCAACTCAGACCGTGTCTTTTTAAAAGCTGTATTGTATCCTTCTTCGACCCAATCCAAAGGATAACCTCTGTTCAAAAAATTATTTTTCATGATTTTCGATTTCTCAATAAAATCGAATCAGAATTGCAAATCCTCCTCAATCTATAGAACTGACTCTTAGGAAGTCCTTTTTTTAAAAAAAGTCGGATGAAACTGGTAGCAAGTAAAAGGCAGCATGATCAGTCTCTTTTGTAAACAAAGTTGTAGTCAACTTGCCTTCGTTCTTCTGTACCCACATATCAAGGAAATGTACTCTAGACGAATTAATTTCAGAAGTAAATTCTAAGTCGTCAACCAAGTTATTCAAATATGTTACAAATTCTCGAGCCTCATTATGATCACCCAAAAAAATACAAAATATATCGTCAATGTATCTATACCACTTGATAATCTGTGAATAGAAAGGATTATTTTCTGTATTCAATACATAACTCTCCTCAAAAAAACCCATAAATAAATTGGCATAGTTAGGGGCAAAATTCGAGCCCATTGCTGTCCCACTTATCTGGAGAAAAAAATCATTGTCGAAACTGAAATAATTATATTTCAAAAGATACGAAGCCATCTCGACGATAAAGTCTGATGGTGGATTAGAATCCTCGCGTAACAAAAGATAATGTCTAAGTGCAATAAGTCCTTTTTCATGTGAAATATTAGTATATAAGCTTGTTATATCCAAAGTAAATAATAAAGAAAAATCCGGTAAATCATGCACCTCAGAAATCTTATTGATAAAATCAGTAGAGTCTCGAATGTAAGATGGTAACGAATAAACAAAAGGTTTTATAAAAAAATCAACATACTGAGATAAAGAAGAGGGAATTAGTCTGTGCCACGATCGGACGACCTGGGGGGTCAATCAATCTCTTATGAATTTTAGGAAGAGTGTAAAAAACAGGTCTAATCGGATGTTGACAATACAAGAATTTAAACTCTGATTGAGATATCCAACCCTCTGTTTTAGCATTTGTTAAAAATGACAATATCTCAGATTGATAAGTCTTAGTAGGGTCACTGGGAAGTTTCTTATAAAACCTACTATTCTGTAATTGTGAAAGAATTTCCTCTTGATATTTTTTCGTATCTTGAACTACAATAGCCCCTCCTTTATCAGCAGGTTTTATAATAATACTTGGGTCACTTATCAATTCAGTCAATGCTTTTTGCTCATTCAATGTAAGATTATGAGAGATTTTATTACTAGAAGAGCAAATTTCCATCACCTCTTTTTCAACCGTTGTGTTGAAAAAGGTTAAACGTTGTGTTAATAAATATTACTTCTTTGCAAGTTATGATAGTGTGCGGGAATTGCTTGTCTGTTAAAACGATCCACCTGGTTGGTTCTATTATCCTACGCACCTATCACTTGCAGGTGTGCGATGGAGTTTTTTTACTAGCATTTCTGTAGTAAACATACAAATTCACACACCGTGTACCATTTAAGCGGTTTTACTATGATTACAAAGAGCAGCAGCATGGCAACCAGATACATTGCACGCAAATTACTTGCAAAGGCTGCGCTGTCTGTTTTTGCTGTACTAGCAATAAACACATTGAATAGAATGCACTATAAACATGTTTGTCAAGAGAATCACAAAGTAAGCAAATCAACGAGTGAATTATTTACTGCTTTAAAACATATCTACTGGACATGATTTATCTACATGACACAAACACATTAAGTAACGTTAAATCTTATTGAAAATGGCCAATTAAGCAGTTTATATTCTGAAATCTATTTCTAGGTTTTGTTCTGTGTGCACTGAATTACATGTGGATGTAAATGGTCCTTTTCCTGACATAAATGTAAAACACTGAGCTGCTACAACGGAGTTGCTACAACACGGCAAAATCCTCTTTTGGACCATTTGGTGGCAGACGTGCCTTACACCGCTCGCTCAGGATGGTGTAGTAAAAGACGCAAAGCGAGCGGTCAGGGAAGAGAGTAAGGCACACCAGATCTAAGAAGTCCCTGGTGTGGTCCTCCAGGGAACAGTCCTGCTGCTCCAGACAAAGAAGCTGGACGGCTGGCAGATCCATTCTGGGACAGGGGAGCGGAACAAAAAAAGAGAAAACGACACGTATCTTAACTTGAAGTTCCAGTATTCTGTCACGTGGCTAAGGAAAGCAGTAGAGATAACAAAAATAGTCCTTTAAAAGGGGTCATCGGATGCAAAATTCACTTTTACATGTTGTTTGAACATAAATGTGTGTTGACAGTGTTTGTACACATCCACACTATAATGATAAAAATCTACCCAGGGTTTGTTTTTAGTCCCTATAAATAATATCCCCTTTCTCAAATCAAGCCGTTCTCAGCTTCTTGGCTGTGTGACGTCACACAGACCCAGGCCTCTCCCATGACTGTTGACTGACACAGGCATTTTACCTTAGACCTGCCCTGAGTGAGCTGTTATCAGTCTGCCATTGTTTTGAGCAGGTGTAGACAAGAATGTCTCCTAAATGATTGAGGTGTTTTGTTGTTAGATATACAGTATCTCACAAAAGTGAGTACACCCCTCACATTTCGGCAGTCAATTTAGTATATCTTTTTAAGGGACATTACTATAGAAATGAAACTTGGATATATTTTAGAGTAGTCAATATGCAACTTGTATAGCAGTAAAGATTTACTGTCCTCTGAAAATAACTCAACATACAGCCATTATTGTCAAAAAAGCTGGCAACAAAACTGAGTACACCCTAAGTGATAACATCGTTTAACCATGCAAAGCCACATGTCCTATTCCCCATGTTCATGATTTTGTCTGCTTGACAGGACCATACAAATATGTTTAGAGCAGTTAAAATTTGGTTCTTTGAGTACAATTCTCTCATACTGACCACTGGATGTTCAACATGGCACCTCATGGCAAAGAACTCTCTGAGGATTTGAGAATTGGAATTGTTGCTCTCCACAAAGATGGCCTAGGCTAAAAGAAGTTCAGTAACACCCTGAAACTGAGTTACAGTGCAGTGGCCAGGGTCATACAGAGGTTTTCCAAGACTCGTTCCACTCAGAACAGGCCTTGCAAGCGTCAATCAAAGAAGTTAGGTCCTCATGCTGTTCATCAGGTGCAGAAGATGACTTCAAAAAACAGATGCATGAGTGCAGCCAGCATTGGTTTAGAGTTTGCAGAAGTGGAAGGTCAGCTTGTCAGTGCTCAGACCATACACCGCACACTGCAACAAGTCGGTTTGCATGGACTGTCATCACAGAGTGAAGCTCCTTCTGAAGCTGGCTCACAAAAAAGCCTGCAAACAGTTTGCTGAAGACAACCTGGGCAAGAGCATGAATTACTGGAATCATGTCCTGTGGTCTGATGAGTCTAAGGTAAACTTGTTTGACTCAGATGGTGTCCAGCATGTGTGGCGACGAAGAAAATTGTGTCTTGCCTACAGTCAAGCATGGTGGTGGTAGCATCATGGTCTGGGGCTGCATAACTACTGCTGGTACTGGGGAGCTGCGGTTCATTGAGGGAAACATGGATTCCAACATGTACTGTGACATTCTGAAGCAGAAGATGATGCCCTCCCTTCAGAAACTGTTTTCCAACATAACAACCAACCCAAACACACCGCCAAGATGACAAATGCCTTGCTGATGAAGCTGAAGCTGAAGGTGAAGGTGATGGAGTGGCCAAGTATGTCTCCTGACCTGAACCCTACTGAGCATCTGTGGGGCATCCTCAAGCAGAAGGTGGAGAAGCACCATGTGTCTAACATCCAGCAGCTCCGTGATGTCATTATGGAGGAGTGGAAGAGGATGCCAGCAACAATCTGTGCAGCTCTGGTGAATTCCATGCCCAGGAGGATTAAGGCAGTGGTAGATAACAATGGTGCCCCTACAAAATATTGACACTTTGGACACAGTTTTGACATGTTCACTTAGGGTGTACTCATTTTTGTTGCCAGTTATTTGGACAATAATGGTTATATATTGAGTTATATTTAGAGGACAGTAAATGTGTTCTTCTATACAAGCTGCACATTGACTACTCTAAAATATATCCAAATATCATTTGTGCAGTATTGTCCCTTGAGAAATTATACTAATTTTTTTTGCTAAAATGTGAGGGGTGTACTCACTTTTGTGAGATACTGTAATAATGAACGTGGCAATCATTATTTACTCCTGACATCTGAGCCACTGAAGACGCAGATGATTACTTTATTTGTGAAGGGAATTATGCCCCCCTGCGTCTATGTTTACGCGAATCATTCGTGATCCAGATTCACCTACAGAAGAAGTGAGTATAAGGTTCTTTTATGAATCTTTGCAAATCACCTTTCCTAATAACGTGCTAATTAGCAAGTACAGCAGCTAAAGTAAACAGTCTCAGAGACCGGCTTGTCACTCCATGGAAGAGAGGGGCGGGGTGAGCAGAGCTCATTAGCATTTAAAGAGGCATGCACTAAAATGGGTTACTGAGAAAAGAGCTGTTTTTGGCAAGGAAAAAGGGTGTTGTTTTACACTACCATTGAGAAATTTTAACCAAAGTTTGTTATAGACTTTTCATTAAGACCCTAAAGAATCATATCAGCTAGTGGAAAATGGGCATCCAATGACCCCTTTAATAAATCCACTGGCAGGAGAAACACAAATCAACTTCAATACCAGAACTGAGGAGCTAGGGCAAAAAACAGGGCTTAAATACTAGAAAAGGTAATTAAGGTGAACTGAAACAGGTGTGGTGGAGCTAATTAATCAAAAACCAATGAGGAACTAAATCAGGAGACAGAAACACAGGGAAATCTAAACCAATAAATAACATATCCGTGACACACAGGCCACATCCACACGAAGCCAGAGCTTTCCCTATCCGATTTTTTTCCCCCTTGTTTCAAGAAATATCTGCGTACACAGGAAACCACGAAGCTGACTCAAAACTATGTAGTATCCATGCCAGACCAGTATGTGGCGCTGTAATTCTGCCACAGAGATACAGTAAAAATTGAGAAGAAGACTTGGAGCATGTGCATAAACCTTGCAGGCAGTATACAAAGGTTGTGGCTAGAAGGGATACAGCTCCGACCGGAAACAAACAATGAAATTAATTTTCTACCGATTAGATTGTGTTTTGTTAACCTCTACACCCATGATGGGTGATGACATCATCGTTTAACAAAATATACAGAATTTGTACATTCTGTACATTTCAGCATCTACCCAAACATTCAAAAAAGTCCCTGTGAATGTTACATATATTTAAACAATGAGACTGGGCTGAATATATACTTATAAAAGCATTGACAATCTTTAGATATTATGTGTTTTAATGACACAGCACACCATGTTTTACTACTTTTAGCTCATAAAAATGTACCTGTTTATACAACAAAATTGCCATGACACAACTGGTCATAAGATGGCAGCACCAAAGCTGTGTTCTAACTCTAAACCAAACAATATCAGTAACAAAATATTTTTTATAAATCAGCATTACATAACTTTCTATTTGTAACTTAGGATGATAAAAGATGGATTATACAGAACTCATCATCATGATTAAAGTAGACTTATTAATATTCGTTGAAGGGCAGTTTCCCTATGTGGTAGAGAAAGAGAAGAGGCTGAACCAAACCAGCCAAAATAAAACAAACAAACATTAAAGGTAGCCTGTGTCAGTTTCCAATGACCAAAAATAAGCTACTAAAATTATATAGGGAGTATATAAGATAAGCATAGTCACAGTAGATATTAGAATGAGATAAAATGCTCTTCTCTTCATGTGGTTTTCCTCATTTCTCTCTCTCCCTCTCTCTTCTGGTCCTGACTGCTTCAGAGCTCTGAGAACAGCTAAACAGAACAACTGAATGGAGAGGAAGAGGAAGAACTGTGGAAAAAAAGAAACAAGGAAAACCCACATGAATTGTAGCATTAAAAACATTACATTGACACCACCAGAGACAAAACTTGCCACGCAGGCAATAACAAAACAAATCACTCTATATCTGAGAGGTTTGTACTTCAGAAAGGTTACAGGATGAACCACTGCCAGGTAACGCTCAACACAGATCAGACACTGAAACAGAGGACAACCGGTGATGGAGAATCCATACAAAAAATTCACAACTTTCCAGAGAATTTCAAATTCGTAATAGAAAAAAATAAAAACATATTGCACACATATGAAGATTTCACAGACAGCGAGACTGAGACTGAAGAACTCTGCTGCAAGTCGATTCCCTGTTCCTGTCACTATAGGCCAAATCATATAGATAAGAAAACCCAGAAGCGCACTGACGAGATACATTACTGGGATCACACTGAAATTATCTTCCACCTCAGTGCCATTGTGAAGTAAGTAACTGGAAGAGTCTGACCCAGCAGTGGTGAAGATCTTACTGGAGATGTTCATCTCTTCACTGTATGCAGTCAAAAAACACAACTGTGATCTATGAATGAGATACAAGTGTTAATAATCCAGAACATTCTGTACACAGTAAACCTGATCAAAACTACTTGCCATATTAAGAAAAGAGAAAAGACAACAGTTCTAGTCTTCAAATGTTCAGAATGTTATTCTTATTAACAGAATAATTATTTTTTGGCCCAATCTGACAGTAATAAGCTCTTTACCTTTTCCCTCTGTAAAGATGATATGCTCCATGCAATTTAGAAAAAATACAAATTAAATGAACAAATTAGCAGAGGTTTATTTATAGTCATATATCGGTCTCATAAATGATAGTATATCTGGACTGTCTGCCTTTCAACTTGAACTGTTCATTGGATAAATCTCACACTTTAAAATCAGGGATGTTTCCTGAAACCCTGACATGCAAATACATGTACAGGCATATGGCATGTATATGCATGCAAGTGACATCATCACTTTGAAAGACAATTCATCTCAATTTACACAAGAGAAAATAAGTTAACATTTCCACATTAAGTGAAGGACAAGATTCACAAAAGTCTTTCATGATCATCTGAGGGGCATGAAAGTAACTTGACTTTCAAAAAACATCCCATCACACCCCAAAGAGCCACCTGCTGCATACAAAACACCGAAAACATATACTCTTCTTTCACACTGGTTTAGCTCAAAAACAACATCAGCAGATGTGCACGATTTACCTCGCAGCACATTCCACAAATATGGTACACTTTGTAGAACATGGAAATATTACAGGCACAAATCCCAATAAAGTAAGAACTATATGTTTGATGAACTATTATAAAATAATGAACTTATCTTGTTTCAGATGTCTATTCCTCTTACAAAAATGATTTTTCTTGTCCCATGAAAGAGGTCTTGAACTTCTTGAGTGCTTTTTGAAAAACAACAAAAAAACACCTGCTTTCAACAGCCATCGCAAACTAACTAGAAAACTCTGAAAACTGATACTCCGCACATGGATTTACAAAAACAATATCAGCTACAAAGAAATCAAACCAAACAAGAGATGTAATTTACCATGAAGCTCTTCCAGTAACAACAATATATGTTCTATGACTTTTTTTAAAGGTACAAATCCCATGCTATTTGATGTGAAATCTATTTGTTTTGATTAACTATGAAAAGTAGCTGGTTATGAACATCATATCATTTAAAAACCAGTGACCCATCCACCATGACCATGACATGATTGACTTATGCAACAATAAAACTCATAAACATGATAATGTATGTATAGTGTGTAAGGAACTGTCATCCTAAATTGAGAGTTTTATCGATCACCTGCAGTTTGCCTACCAGGCCAATCGGAGCACTGTGGATGCCTCTCTTACTCTTTTGAATAAAGTTCAACATCATTTAAATAAGTCAAATATGTATATTAGAATACTTTTCATGGATTTCTCATCTGCTTTTAATACTGTCCAACCTAACCTTATTTTAAAGTGTCTTCACAATTTAGGTGTTAGTAGTTGGTTGATTTTATGGATTAAGGAATTTAAAAAAAAATGTGTTTGTATTAATGTCATGTCTGACTGCTTGGTTTTAAATACTGGGGTACCCCAGGGATGTGTATTATCTCCAATATTATTCTCTGTATACATCAGTGAACTGCAGTGTGATGATGATAATCTCTCCCTCATAAAGTATGCTGATGATATGGCACTGGTTTCCTGTCAGAAAGAAATGAATAGCCCTTCATATTTTGAGTATATCAATAGTATTATTGATTGGTTTGATAGTAGCTCTTTACATCTTAATATTGGAAAGACAAAAGAGCTATGCTTGAGGAGTCAAACAAGAATGTTAGATACGAGCCCATTTAAACCAGTCATTATAAAAGGAAAAATTGTTGAGCAGATCTCGAATTTTAAATATTTAGGAACAATTATTGATGATAAACTCAACTTTGAAAGTAATGTAGAGTCTGTCTGTAAGAAGGCAAGACAGTGCCTTGGTCTTCTTAGAAAATTGAGGAGTTTTAATGTTAGTACACAGACTCTAACTATGGTATACAGGTCAATGATTGAGAGCATTCTTACATATAATATTGTCTCATGGCAATAATATAACAGTTAAACAGAAGAACAAACTCTCGCAAATAATTAATCAGGCAGATAAGATTACTGGCTATAAACAACATTCACTTCAGGTCTTATTTGATTGTTTTATGGAAAAAACAGCAATTGGGATTTTTAAAGATCATACTCATCACCTCTGCTCTACTACTGAAATGCTTCCATCAGGGCGTAGGCTTAAAATTCCTCTGGCCAGAAGAAATGCTTATAAAAATCATTTGTCCTAAGGACAGTTGTTATTTTAAATCAGATTATTGTTTGCAAGAAATGCAAGAGAGTGGTTGGTAGCACAGTGTTTAATGGATTTAATGGAAGAAATTATTAAGTAAACTAAATGAATTTTAACATTCTTATTAACTGACTGATGCAAGTGTCTATAAGTATGAACCATTTTCAGTTATGAAAATCATCACTTTTTTTGCATTTTTGGAATAAATTATTGTTACTACACGATGTTCTTTCACATCTGTCTTAATATTGTATATATTTTTTAAAGAAATGGCTATGACTAGGGTAAGAGATATAAGGTATAATCTATATAATGGTATATTGTACCTAAAATTATTGTCAGTTTCATATTGTTAAAAAGTGGTTTAGGTTTTGGGATAGGCATAGTGTTAAGGATCTAAAAAATGGTAAAAATGTAATTAAATATTTAACTTTTCAATAGCTGTAAATGTGTAATACCGTTTTATATATACAGTTCACCCATTTTGTACGTTTCAGTATCTACCCAAATGTGAACACGAATGTGAAAAAGAAAATTTAAAAAAGTGACAAATGTAAAAAATATAAATGTTGCATATACTTATAATATTTATATTTCCTTATAAAAGCATTTACAATCTTCAGATATTAAATGTTTTAATTACGCAATTTACCATACAGTATGTTTTATTATTTAATATATCATCAAAAGCAAAGTTACATGCATTATACCATGTATAATCGACATGACACAGCTGCTCACAATATGTCAGCACCATAGTTGCATTCTAACCCTAAACCAAACACTAACAGTATAAATCAACGTTACATAACTTTCTGTTTGTATGTTTAAACAAGATGATCCAAGATCCAAGATTACAGACTTCATCATGATAATTAAAGTAGATTTATTTATATTTGTTTAAGAAGGGCAGTTTCACTGCACGGTAAAGAAAGAGAAGAGGCTGCACCAAACCAGCAAAAATAAAACAAAGAGAAATAATAAAGTAGACTGTGTAAGTATCTGATGACCCAAAATAAGCTACTAAAATTATATAGGGAGCATATAAGATAAGCATAGTTAGAGTAGATATTAGAATGAGATAAAACGCTCTTCTCTTCATGTGGTTTTCCTCATTTCTCTCTCTTCCTCTCTCTCCTGGTCCTGACTGCTTCAGAGCTCTGAGAACAGCTAAACAGCAGTACAGCTGAAAAGAGAGGAAGAGGAAGAACTGTGCAAACAAAGAAACAAGGAAATACAACATGGACTGGAGCATTAAAAATATTATACTGACACCACTAGAAACAAAACTTGCCACGCAGACAATAACAGAACAAATCACTCTGTATCTGAGAGGTTTGTACTTCAGAAAGGTTACAGGATGAACCACTGCCAGGTAACGCTCAAAACAGATCAGACTCTGAAACAGAGGACGACCAGTGATGGCAAGTCCTTCCAAAAAAATCACAACTATCCAGAAAATTTCAAATTCATGAGAGAGAAAAATAAAAATAAATTCCACACATATGAAGATGTCAAAGACAGCAAGATTGAGACTGAAGAACTCTGCCGCAAGTCCATTCGCTGTTCCTGTTACTATAAGCCAAATCACATAGGAGTTCATAGGAAAACCCAGAAGCGCACTGATGAGATACATTACTGGGATCACACTGAAATTCTCTTCCACCTCAGTAACATTGTGGAATAAGTAACTGGAAGAGTTTGACCCGTCAGCGTGGTAGGTCTCACTGGAGATGTTCATCTCTTCACTGTATGCAGTCAAAAAGCAGAACTGTTATCTATGAATGAGATACAAGTGCTGGTTCAGCAGAATATACTGAATCTGTAAAACTTTTCAAAACTACCTGAAATAACACATTAGAAAAAGAGAACAGTTATAGTCTTCTCACATTCGGAATAGATTTTTTTTGGCCCAATCAGACAGTAAGGTCTTTACCTTTCCCTCTGTACAGATGATATACTCCATCCAATTTAGAAAAAAAAAAAAACTAATTAAATTAACAACTTAGCAAACACAGATTTATTTATAGTCACATTTAACTGGATGTCTGCCTTCCAACTTGAACTGTTCGTGGGATGAAACTCTTAACTCTTTTAAACACTGGGATGTGTCCTGAAACCCTGGCATGCAAATATACATAACACAGTATGAGATGCAAGTGACACTATAATTTGAAAGACAATTTATTCTACAGCTTAAACACAATAAATTAAATTCACTTTTCCACATTAAGTGAAGGACAAAATTTATTTAATTCAAATACACACCATCACACCCCCAAAAGCCACCTGCTGCATACAGAACACTGAAAACAGATGCTCTTCTGTCACACTGGTTTAGCTAAAAAAAATTTAGCTTGTAGCACATTCCACAAATATGATACACTTTGGTAACACAGGCACAAATCCATTACAATAAGAATTATGTTTAATGAGCAATAAAACTAACTAATCTAGTTTCAGATGACTATTCCTCTCACAACAATAGCAATTTTGTCTTTTCACATGACAAGAGGTCTTGACCTTCTTGAGTTATTTTTGAATAACTCAAATCATCCAACTGGGTCATAATTTTGAAATAATTAGTTGAATTAATATTCAGCTGACCCAAATATTGTGTGCATGAATGTTAATTACCCCATTGCTAAATATTTCTTAAAACCTACCCCTAAATGTTATCGGATACCTACATATAAACAGGCGGACAATATTTAAGCTACTTATAAAAAGCATTGACATTCTTCAGATATTTACAAACTAGGGCAATTTAGCGTTTGAGTGCAATTCCTATAAAGCTCCAATGGGACGGGAAAATTCTGTGGGTGATTTACTGACAAGGTGCACATTAAAAAACATAAACGCAACATCTCATTTCTATAATGACCAGCACAATCTACCAAGAGCAGTGCAACTTACCAAAGAAAAAAATAAACAACAACAAAAAAAGGTAGAGTTGCATACATTATACCTTTTATATGCATATTTTAAAATCCCGAGAAATCCCAAAAATTGGCATGGCACAATTGCACAACAAGACGGCATCGCCAAGTTGCAACCCTGAAACCCTGATATGCAAATACCTGTATATGACAGGCAATTTAATGACAATTCATCTCTATAGTCTACACATGAGAAAACAGTTAAAATGATGTTGGGTAAATCAAGGTTATGACCTCTGAGCGGAACAGGTAAAGAACTGATAGTGAATTGATAGTTTTCAAGGTTAACATTCAACCCTATTTCTCAAGTTGTTGCAGGGAAAAGTACATCAAAACAAGCGTTTTCATTCATTTATAGCACATGTAAGTTCTCATTGCACAGTCAAAGAGTAAAAGTAAAACTTATAAATTTAAACCTATTTACTTATAAAAGCCTCAGCAACCTTCGGATATTGGATATTATGTTTAAATGGCACAAAGAAAGAAATGTGTTTGCTTAATATGCTTTATTATTTTCATATTATAAATTATTTTACAACTTTAGATACAACAAAATTGGAACGACACAGTTGGTCATATAATGGTGGCACAAAAGTTGCATTCTAACTCTAAACATCAACATCTTTATAAATCAATACAAAAAGATACCTTCTGGTCCTCAGATGTCATATAGGATGCATATTTAATAAACATTGTCAAAGTAGTTATCTGAATGAGATAAACACTTTTCTCTTCATGTGATTTTCCTTTGCTATCTCTCTCTCCTGGTCCTGAATTGTCTACATAATCTATTTAAAATAATATCAGTTAAAAAAAAATCATTGCATTGTACATTTACATTTATAGGGGTTGGACAAAGTAATGTGAACATCTAGGGCTAATTAATAGGCAATACTTCTTTATTAAGGTGCTTTACTTTTCATAGAACTTCCAGCTTTTGAATAGTCTCCAGGAGTTTTAGAGATGGTGACCAAGGGAATCTGCTTTTCACTCTTCTCTTTGATAATATTTCAGTCAGGTGATTGAGCTGACCAGAGCAGATGCTGAAGTTCATGTTGTCGCTTCAACTGTCCAGGATTTTTTTAAAATAATCTTTGCATTTTAGCACTGGTGTCTGTGATTGAAGTTTTAATAACTGCAGCTTTTTCGTGCATGTGGCTTTGTGAAGTTCTCTGTGGTCGGTTTTTGTGGAATTAGGGTGAATACTGAGGTTTGCTGTCACATTGCATGAGTAGTCTTGTGTTGTTTGGACACAATTCTTCTTAGTGTTTGATGGTTCCTGTCATTTGATTTTCACCCACTATTCTTCTTCACAGCCAAATAAAAGATAATCATTTGCTTTTTCATTGTAGTGTACACAAATATTATTAACCTCCATTGTTATGAGTGTTCACATTATTTTTTTTCCCAACCCTCTGGTATACATTTAATGAATGATAGGGACTTGATGATGATTAAAGTAGAATTATTGACATTTGATGCAGGGCAGCTTCCCAACCCGGTAAAGAAAGAGAAGCGGCTGCACCAAACCAGCCAAAGTAAAAGAAACAAATCTAATAGATGAGAATATATCAGAAACAGTTATTGAACTTTGAAGACATTCTAAAATTATATAGGGAACATACATGATAAGCATGGTCATAGTAGTTATTAGAATAATGTAAAATGCTCTTCTCTTCGTGTGGTTTTCCTCGTTTCTCTCTCTCAGTCTCTCTCCTGGTCCTGACTGCTTCAGAGCTCTGAGAACAGCCACAAGACAAAACAACTGGATGGAGAGGAATATGAAGAACTGTACAAAGAAAGAAAGAAAGAAACACAGCATGGACCGGAGCATTTCAATCATTAGTTTGCCACCACCAGAGACAAAACTTGTCACCCAGACAAGAACAGAGCAGATCACTCTGTATCTGAGAGGTTTGTACTTCAGAAAGGTTACAGGATGAACCACTGCCAGGTAACGCTCAATACTCATCAGACACTGAAACTGAGGACGACCATTGAAGGTGAGTCCATTTAAAACATGCAAAGCCATACAAAGAATTTCATTTTCATGAGTGAATTGATTCATGAGAGATTCCACACATAACAAGATCTCACAGACAGCAAAGTTCAGATTGAAAAACTCTGCCGCAAGTCCATTGCCTGTTCCTTTTACTATAAGCCAAATCACATAGGAGTTGATAGGAATATCAAACAGAATGATGATGACATCTAACACTGATGTCATTGCAAAACTGTTTTCCAAAACTGTGCCATTGTAAAAGAAGTAATCAGAAGAGTTTGACCCATCAGTGTTGAAGCTCTCACTGGAGATGTTCATCTCTTCACTGTATGCAGTCAAAAACACAACTGTGATCTATGAATGAGATACAAGTGTTAGTAAACCAGAACATTCTGTACACAGTAAACCTGATCAAAACTACTTTAAACAACACATTAGGAAAAGAGAACAGATCTAGTCTTCAAATCTTCAGAATGCTATTCTAATGAACAGAATGCTTATTTTTTTGGCCTGATCAGACAGTAATAAGCACTTTACTTTTTCCCTTTACCTCCGTTAAGATGATATATGCTCCATGCAATTGAGTAAATACACAAATTAACAAATGTATAGTCACTTATATCTGGACTGTCTGCCTTCCAACTTTGAGATTGAATGAATCTCACACTTTAAAATCGAGGACGTTTACTGAAACCCTGACATGCAAATACATGTATATGGCATGTAAGTGACACTATAATTTGAAAGACAATTTATTCTACAGTTTAAACATGAGAAAATAAGTTAACTTTTCCATATTACGTGAAGGACAAAATTCATTTAAGTGACATGAAACCAACATAACTTTCAAATACACTCCATCACACCCCAAAAAGCCACCTGCTGCATACAAAACAGGGAAAACAGATTCTGTCACAGTGGTTTAGCTCAAAAACAACATCGGCAGGTGTGAGCGATTTACCTTGCAGCACATTCCACAAATATTGTACACTTTGGTAACACGTGAAAATATTACAGACACAAACTCATTAAAGTAAGAGCTATACCTATGTTTGATGAACTACTGGATTATAAAAATAACTTAGCATGAAAAGTGTCTAGTTTCAGATGAAATATTCCTCTCATAACAATGGTGATTTTCTTCCCTTCTCTCTCCTGGTCCTGATTGCTTCAGAGCTCTGAGAACGGCTAAACAGCAGAATAACTGAGTGAAGAGGAAGAGAAGGAACTGTATAAACAAAAAAATAAATAAATTCAACATGTACTGGGGCATTAAAAACGTACTGACACCACCAGAGACCAAACTTGACATGCATGTAATAACAGATAACTCCATATCTGAGAAATTTAAATTTCAGAAAGGTTACAGGATGAACCACCGCCAGGTAACGCTCAACACAGATCGGACACTGAAACAGAGGACGACCAGTGAAAGCGAGCCCATCCAAAAAACACACAACTATCCAGATCATTTTAAATTTCTAAGAGAGAAAAATAAAAACAGACTGCACACATATGAGGACCTCAAAGACATTAAGATTGAGACCGAAGAACTCTGCTGCAAGTCCATTTCCTGTTACTATAAGCCAAATCACATAGGAGCTGATTAGAGAAACCAGAACTGCACTGAGGAGATACAGTACAGGTATCCCACTGAAATGATTTTCCACTTCAGTGCCATTGTGAAATAAGTAACTGGAAAAGTTGGACCCATCATTGGTGAAGATCTCACTGGAAAAGTTCGTCTCTTCACTGTGTGCAGTCAAAAAACACAACTGTGATGAGATAAAAGTGTTATTAAACCAGAACATTATGAATAAATGTGATCAAAACTACTTTAAATAACACACATTAGAAAAGAGAACAGTTCTAGTTTTCACATGTTCAAAATGCTATTCTAAATAACAAATAATATTAAAAATTTGTTTTTTGTACCAGTCAGACAGTTTTAATTACTTTACCCTTATCTGTGATATAATGGTGATATGCTTCATGCAAATTAGAAAAAAATAAAAAATAAATAAAATAAACGAATGAAAATGAGCAAAAGAGATCTATTTATAGTCACTTATAGCTGGACTGTTTGCCTTCCAACTTGACCTGTTCATGGAATAAAACTCACACTTTACAATCTGGGACGGGTCCTGAAACCCTGACATGCAAATACATGTATATGACATGCAAGTGACATCATAACTTTAAAGAATTTCATCTCTACCGTGTACACATGAGAAAAAAAGTTAAAGGACAAAATGATCATCTGAGTGACATGAATCCAACACAACTTTCAAATGCACGCCATCGCACACCAAAGATCCACCTGCTGCATACAAAATACTGAAAACTGATACTCATCTGTCACACTGGTTTAGCTCAAAAACAACAAAGGCAGGTGTGCAGGATTTAGCTTGTGATTTAAAGTAAGTCATATTGGAATGCATTAAGGGAGGTAAATAATGAAATAATTTTTATTTTAGGGAGAACTATCAGGTCAAGGGAATGGCAACAATGTAACATTCATTTATGATTTTAATTGTCAAGAAGGTCAAGATCCTAGAGGTGAGACTAGCCAACACCATTTTTTTTTCTTTTCTTAAATTGAGAACAAGCAGAGATGTTTGATGAACTATGACACAAAATAAACCAACTGTACTCTTTTTTCATTTTTAAACATTCCTGAGACCCCCCCCCCCCCCCAAAAAAAGCTTTGTGAATTTAGTATTTTTTCATGTCATTACATTGTTTAGAGCATAAGAAAAAATGGAAAATTAACATTTTTGAAAAATTATATTTTATTCTTATTTTATTCTGTCCTCTGTAGAGGACACTAGGACTAAGTTTTTCTAAAAATAAAATGGCATGAATAGACATCAAAAAGGCCAATAGGATTTTTTTTAAAATCACCAATACATTTTTAGGTTTCAGGATTTTTTTATTCTAAACTTTGTTTAAGGATGATTCTTAACTATGTTATAAAATATATAAAAAAATGATTTGCTATACCATTTTGTTTTATGCAATATGTGTGTAAAAATTTCCATAAACTGGTTTTCCCATTAAACACAGTGTATCTATACACTGTATCTAATTTGCATATTAATATGTTGCTGTTGGGACAGCATGTTGAAAAAAGAATTGTCATAATGGGAGTAATAATTGGCCAGATTTTCATAATAATATCTAATATTTCATAACAAAATAGATAAATAATTTATTTTCCTATTCAATTGTTACGTCTCCCAAAACACATTATAAACATGCTTTTAGTCCTGGTGTCCTCTACAGTGGACATGTATGAAATGATGTCCTGTCTCATAACAGGAAGTCATATTTGAATTTGAAAACCCATAACATTTTCCTGAGATGTTGCTTTATGACAATCAATTTGAAAATTATTCAGATTTAAATGACAATTACAAAATATAATCATATTTCCATAAGGATGTAACATTTTTCACTAAATTCAATTTAGCCATCTTTAAAGACCTAGGAGAGGGAGTGGTCATGGTGAAACTTCCAAACATTTGGTATCTCTATAAAGCCCTGAATGTGCTCTGTACAGGACATCCAGACTTAAAACTGTGACATGTGAGGTCTCAGAGAAATTCACTAAAATAGAATGTCCACTCCAGAGGCAAAAACTCCATAGCTGGGTCTCAGGAGGATATTATAGTGTTGATTTCAAGCTTAACCTTTAACCCTGTTACTCAAGTTATTGCAAGGAAAAAAAAAATACATCAAACAAATATTTTCTGTAAAATATAGCACATATTCTCATTGCACAGTCAAGGAGTAAAAGTACAGACATTTACTTATAAAAGCCTCAGAAATCTTCAGATATTGGATATTATGTTTAAATGACACAAACACAGAAATGTGTTTAACTACTGTTTTATTAGTTTTATATGGTCACAAAATGGCAGCATTCTAACACTAAACTAAACATTAATATCTTTATAAATCAATATAAAATGATATCATCTTGTCTTCAGGTGTTTTAATTTGTAACTAACATCAGAAACATCAGCACAACTACTATACTAAACAAAATACACAGTGCTTAAGAATAACTCTTGCAATCAATTGTAGCTCATGAATCTTTGAAGCAACAAAAAATAAATAGCTAAAATGCTAGTTGATTATTTATATAGCTTTCTATTTCTATCTTTTAGCATTAAAGTAGAATTACTGACACTTTATAAAGGACAGTTTCCCCACCCGGTAGAGAAAGAGAAGAGGCTGCACCAAACCAGCCAAAACATAACAAACAGAAATGATAGATAAGACTGTGTCATCATTTTTTATGGAACTCATATAAGCTAACAGAATTACATAGGGGGCATATATAATAAGCATTGTCACAGTAGTTATCAAAATGAGATGAAACGCCTTTCTCTTCATGTGGTTTTCCTCATTTCTCTCTCTTCCTCTCTCTCCTGGTCCTGACTGCTTCAGAGCTCTGAGAACAGCCAAACAGCAGAACAACTGAATGGATAGGAAGAGGAAGAACTGTGCAAACAAAGAAACAAAATAGAACTTGGACTGGAACATGAAGAAAATTAAAATAATCCCACTGGAGGCAAAAGTTGCACCCCAGGTAATAACACAGCAGATCACTCTATATCTGAGAGGTTTGAACTTAAGAAAGGTTACAGGATGAACCACTGCCAGGTAACGCTCAACACAGATCAGACACTGAAACAGAGGACGACCAGTGGTGGCGAGGCCATCTAAAACACTCACCACTATCCAAAGAATTTTCAGTTTAGAAATGAGAAAAAGAAAGACAGGTTCCATACATATAAAAATCTCACAGATACAAAGATTGAGACTGAAGAACTCTGCCGCGAGACCATTCCCTGTTCCTCTTACTATAAGCCATATCACATAGAAGTTGGTAGGAAAACTCAACAGCACACAGAGAAAGTATAATATACAGTATATATACAGAACAGGAATCCCACTGAAATTATCTTCCACTTCAGTGCCATTGTGAAATAAGTAACTGGAAAAGTTTGACCCATCAGTGGTGAAGATCTCACTGGAAAAGTTCATCTCTTCACTGTGTGCAGTCAAAAAACACAACTGTGATCTATGAATGAGATACAAGTGTTATTAAACCAGAAAATTCTGGAACTGTAGAGAGTAAACCTGATCAAAACTGAATAACACACATTTGAGCCAAAAAAAAAAAAGCCAGTAAATGAATCAGTATTACCAGTTCATGTCCAAAATCCTATTCTAAATAGCAGAGATTATACATATTGTCCATCAGACATTGCCCAAATAAGCTCTTTACCTTTTGCGTCTTTAAAGATGTCTTTAGCAGAGAGAGTTATATGTATAGTCACTTATAGCTGTACTGTCTGCCTTCCAATTTGAAGTGATAATGGGATGAAACTTGCACTTTAATACCTGGGATGAAACCCTTATATGCAAATACATCAAGCAACATCATATTTGCTTAAAAGACAGACTGTGGTCTTTAAGAGTATCACAAGATAGTAGATGTGTAAAACAAGCTTTGAGGCAACAATAGTGGTAATTCATCTCCGTACACAAGAAAATAAGTGAAAATTCTCACATTAAGTAAAGGATGGAGTTCACAAAGTTCATTCAGGATGAGTGGCATGAAAACAAGATTAGTTGTGAAATACAGCCCATCACACCCCAAATAACCACCTGCTTTCAATAGCCACCTAATCACAAACTAACTCATTCAAAAAGTATCTGAAAACAGATACTCTTCTGTCATTAGATCAAAAACAATGTCAAACTAAAACAACAGATGTTCATGATTCTCTTTACAGCATATGAAAATATTAGACACACAAATCTTTTTTTTTTTTTAAATGTGAGAATTATTAGATATGTTTGATGAACTATTTCTAACACAAACTCAATCTACCATAAAAGGTACAGATTTTTAAACACAACATATGTCTGTTCTCCTTCATAACAATATTAATCTTGCCTTGTCCCATGACAGAGGTCTTGACATTCCAGAGTGATTTTTAATAACAAAAAGTTATATTACATATATAGCGCCATTTTGGAGAGTATCACATACGTAAACTTTTGGGGCAGTCGTGGCCTAATGGATAGAGAGTTGGACTTGTAACCTGAAGGTCGTGGGTTCGAGTCTCAGGTCCGGCAGGGATTGTAGGTGGGGGGAGTGAATAACCAGCACTCTCTCCACCCTCAATACCATGACTGAGGTGAGACCCTTGAGCAAGGCACCGAACCCCCAACTGCCCCCCGGGTGTATGTTCACTACTCACTACTACACTACATGCACTTGGATGGGTTAAATGCAGAGCACAAATTCTGAGTATGGCTCCACACACCACTTCCCTTCCCTCTCTTCCCTAAACAACATATGCAGTGTATGTACACAGATACCTCTTTACACTTTGATCTGCACGTAAACAATGTATCCACATGCATACATTGTTTACATATGTGATACTCTCCAAAATGGTGCTATAGGGTGACGAGGAGGAGACAAATTAATAATAATTCATTACACTTATATGACTCTTTTCTAGGCACTCAAAGCACTTTACATTGTCAGGGGGTATATCTCCTCATCCACCACCAGTGTGCAGCATCCACCTGGATGATGCAGCGGCAGTCATAGTGCGCCAGAACGCCCACCACACACCAGCTTATTGGTGGAGAGGAGACAGAGTGATGAAGCCAATCAGTAGATATGGGGATTGTTAGAAGGCCATGATGGTCAGAGGTCAATGGGCAAATTTGGCCATTAATTTCATTGAGATTTTTAATGACCACAGAGAGTCAGGACCTCAGTTTAATGTCTCATCTGAAGAATGGTGTTGACAGTACAGTGTCCCCATCACTATACTGGGGCCCTAGGACCCACACAGACCACAGGGTGAGCACCCCCTGCTGGCCTCACTAGCTCCTCTTCCAGCACCATCCTAGTTTTCCCAGGAGGTCTCCCATCCAGGTACTGACCAGGCTCAACCCTGCTTAGCTTCAGTGGGCAACCAGACTTGGGATACAGGGTGATATGGCTGCCTGAATTGTTGAATAAAATCATAATTTTTGTTTTCTTTGCACACAAAAAGTATTCTCGTAGCTTCGTAAAGTTATGGTTGAACCACTGATGTCACATGGATTATTTTAACAATCTCCTTGCTATGTTTCTGAGCTTTGATCGTGTAAGGATCCTTGCTGTCTATATGGGAGGGTCAGAGAGCTCTCAGAATGCATCAAAAATATCTTAATTTGTGTTCCGAAGATGAACGAAGGTTTTACAGGTTTGGAACGACATGAGGGTGAGAAATTAATGACAGAGTTTTCATTTTTGGGTGAACTATCCCTTTAAACGTGCTTTATCTGTGTAGAAATGTCACTAACTGCAATTAACAAAAAACTAAAATTTTAACTCATTTTTTGTAACATACAAAAAAACAAACAAAAAAAAACACGAGACTAAATAACTTTGAATAACTTTGTATGTTAATAATGCAGTTGCAGAAAATTGATTATAGAGACTCCATAATTGATTATAGAGACTCCATAATGAAAATTCAAGAACAATTATTGACATTTAATGAAGGGAAGTTTCCCTACACGGTTCAGAAAGAGAAGAGGCTGCACCAAACCAGCAAAAGTAAAACAAATGTAACCAATACACACAGCTGTTTCAGTATTATGTACTGAAAAAGGAATAGACATTAAAATCATATGGGGTAAAAATTTAATTAGCATGGTCACAGCAGTTATTAGAATGATTAGAAATGCTCTTCTCTTCATGTGGTTTTCCTCGTTTCTCTCTCTCGCTCTCTCTCCTGGTCCTGACTGCTTCAGAGCTCTGAGAACAGCCACAAGACAAAACAACTGGATGGAGAGAAAGAGGGAAAAATGTGCCAAGATGAAAATAGAATAAAAATCATCCAGAAACAAGATGACAGTACCAATTCCGATCCCACTGAAAACAAAAATAGCCACCCAGGCAATAACAGAGCAGATCACTCTATATCTGAGAGGTTTGTACTTCAGAAAGGTTACAGGATGAACCACTGCCAGGTAACGCTCAACACAGATCAGACACTGAAACAGAGGACAACCCATGATACCTAGTGAGTTAAAGAAATGCTCAGCTGTCCAAAGATTTCTTTGTTTGCAGTTGATAAGTTTCAAGAGACATTGTATACAAAAGAACATCTCACAGACAGTGAGGTTGAGGCTGAAGAACTCTGCTGCAAGTCCATTCCCTGCTCCTGTTACTATAAGCCAAATCACATAGGAGTTGATTGGAAAACTCAACAGAACAATGATGATATCCACTGTAATCACTGCAAAACCAATTTCCTCAGTGCTGTTGTAAAAGAAGTAATCTGAAAAATTTAACCCATCAGTGGGGAAGATCTCACTGGAGATGTTCATCTCTTCAACTGTGATCTATGAATGAGATATATGAGCTGTAGTAAATTAGAACATTCTGTAACTGTACAGAGTAAACCTGATCAAAACTACTTCAAAAAACACAATAGAAAAATAGAACTAAAGTTTTCTTTTTCAATTATTTGGCTGTTTTACCTGGGTCTTGTGGTGTTGTCTACAAAGATGGAACGGAAAAAAAAGGAAAATAAATAAGCAAATTGAATCATTCAAAAATAGTGGACAAAGTTATATCTATAGTCACTTATAGCTGGACTGTCTGCCTTCCAAGTTGTTCTGTTAATGGGATGAAACTTGCACTTCTTTATCAGCCATGAGTCCTGAAGATGGAAAATTACATGCAAATGCACTAAGTGGCATCATATTTGCTTCAAAAGATCAACTGGGATATGTTATAGTGTTACAAGACAGTAGACTTGTTTAAAAAAAAAAGTTCATCAGTTCATCTCTTCATATATGTACAAGTAAGTAAACAATAATTTCAACATTGACAAAATGACAAAGTTCACAAAAGTATTCAAGGATCACTTGCTTTTAATAACTACCTATTCACAAAAAACTCATTTAAAATTCTGAAAACAGATACTCATCTCTCACAAGGGGTTACAAAAACATGTCATCTACAATGAATTCAAACCAGAACAGCACACGTGATTCATCATGTGGCTAAATGGTGATTTTAGCCTGTCTCACTCCCAGGTGGCTCAACTACTCAACCCTGTTACCCAAGTTATTGTAGGACAATGTGTTATTTAATTCATAGGAAATATAAGTTTATCAAGAACTTCAAATTCAGCCCTGTTACCGAAGTTATTGTAGGAAAATGTGTTATTTAAGTAATAGGAAATATAAGTTTATCAAGAACTTCAAACCAACATTAGAAACACTACATTAGAAATACTATTGATACTGATGACTACATTTAAAGGGCTGTTTAAATGTTGATAGAATGCACATAATCATCATTACCTAAGATGGCGCCGCAGATGGCAGCTATTGTGCTTTGCTCTTCAGTTTGTCCTGTTTTTGTTTGTTTTTCAAATACGATCAGTTTTACCAGGGATGACCTGCTGAACATTCGGCAGAACACACCACAAAATCTCTTACTGGATTTTGATTTTTCGGACGTTTTGCTGGACATTGTTGTTGGCGGAGCCGTAGCTCTGGTCAAAAGCTACAGGAGGCGCCGACGGGGGAAGTTAGCCGGCGCGCTCGTGAAGCTTTGTCAGCGCTGATTTCGAACTGCGTTGCCTAAAATCCATCTGGCGAATCTCCGCTCTCTACCCAACAAAACGGACGAACTCCTTCTGCTCTCCCGGAC